>JAUCMS010000049.1:13147072-13173998 GCA_032357445.1 Enteromius radiatus | reverse complement strand
ATAAACACAGCATAAACGCATATATTATGTAAAGAAAAACTTGTATTTTGGATGCGATTAATCGTTTGACAGCTCTAAAATTATTATATAAACATAATAAACATCCACAGTACTATTGCATAAACAAAACCTTTTATTTTTAATGTCATTAATCGTGATTAATCGCTTAACAGTACTTGTAAGAACATTAAAAAAAAAACGTAAAAATGTTAAAGCAGCCTAAAAAAATCTTACATTTTTAGGTTCTTTAAAGTAGCCAACCTTTGCTAGGGTCTCAACGGTTATTTTATTCTGCTTTTTTAATGTTTCACTCACACCTTTTCTATCTCTGTCTTCTTCTCCCTAGCGTCTGAGAGTGTATCAGTCAACAGGAAGTGTTTTGACAGGCCGACGCTGATCACAGCCATCCTTTCCATCCACTTCATTCTCTCTCATTCCCCCCATATCTCTGAAAACCCTTCTCTCTTTTTCCCCCTGTCCATCATGTTCCCCAGGTCTCCATTACTGTCAGCGGGGAGCAGGGCCAGCTAGAATAAATACAGATGACTCAACTAGCCAGCTGAAAAATGCAAGCCTCTGAGAGTAAACAGGTTTACGGAATGTTTGGAAGAGGAGGAGGAGGCACACTTTGACTCCTAAAGCATTTTGTAAATGGCACCGAGAAAATAATAAAACATATGTTTTGGTCACAAAAGGTGTGCAGTGATGCGACCCAAGCAAAGGGTTCAGCAAAAGTGCCAATTTGCTTCGTTGTGTTAAACACACAGAAAAATGTTCTATTCAGTCCAAAAACTGCTCCAGAGCAACATAAAACCTTCAACTGAATATGCTTTTATGTTTCTGGTGTCACCATGGTGTCATCTTTTTATTATTTAAAATAAATAAATAAACTCTGAGTCAGAAATATGAAAACCAAGTAACGTTATGTTTAAATGTAAAGCTGAGCTTTCTAAAAGGACACTTATAAATAAGTAAATTAAATAAGTGTAAAATAATCATCAGAATGGAAAGAGTTGGAAATAGTTTAAACAGTAATGTATCATAAAAACAAACCTAAACCTAAAACGTATTTTCAAAATGAGTGGAGAAAATTGCAAATTCGTCGAGCATGATGAATCCTGCCATTGTCTGAGACTAGCGTAAGCGCATTTTAACCAACCGTCAAACACCTCTCCCTCTCCTCAAGCGAAAAAATATAAAAGGACTATAATCACGATAACTATGTTTTGATTGATTTTCTCATTCTGGTTGAAATTCAACTCTGGCTGTAATAAACTGCCAGGAATGCAAGTCTGCCAATACTGTAGGGAAAAACCTAAAAAAAAAAACTCTAAAATATGCCTCCACGCTCAATAGAGAGCTCAATGCATCATTACCCACAACTCATATTATCAATCAAGCTATGTCCCAAAATCTGGCAGACGGTACTGATGGAGATGTTTTTACATAAATCGAAAACAACCTGAGTGCACTAGCATTATTCATGTGGTGCTATAGAGGCATGTTGCCATGAAAAGTCAACACATCTTTGTTTACTGGGCAATAACAGTAAAAATTGCAAAAGAAACCAACCCTAAAAACATTTTCACTGGAGAATTGTGTGACAAAATTCTCAAAATCGTGAATATGTTGGTTTTAGAGATATCTTTGTATTCCCCTCCTGTGTTTTGTAATCCAAGCCAAGGAACGAGGCAGGAGGCTTGTCTGACTTCCCCATACCTCCATTCCAGGTTCATTATGGAGGTATTTTGGCACCGTGCTGCCCACTGGCCTTGCCTGTCAGCTGTGGAGAGGAGCTGTCTGTTGTAGCTGCTGTCCAGGGACTCATCTCCATCCTCCAACAGCCCATTTGCCGTACTCGCCTCCCTTTGACACGTTCATTATGCCACTGCAGAGGCAGCCAACAGACACCTAGGCTAAATATATGGTAATGGCACAATCCCTCAGGACCACCGGGAGGCATTTGCCATGCTATAACAGTAAGGAGGTACTTCAGAAATGCCCCCAAACCCTCATTTTCTCCAACCACGTTTACCTTGAGATAAGATGTTTGTGAAAGGATGCTGGGGATGACGTCTAAGCTGACATCATAGTTTCTGATTGATAATGGTGCACACACAATGTGAAAGCGTCAATAGGAGTCACAAAATCACAGTTTTTCTTTGCCTATGACCATTTTCTATGATACAGAAAGTTGGAAATAAAGATTTTCTATACTTGAAAATAGAAAGTGTAAGTGCGTGCTGAGTGTAAAGCTATAAAACAAACACATGTAGCTTACATAAAAGACATTTGAAACAGGGGTCGACTGATATAAGTTTATTATTACAGATCAAGCAGTTAACGATAACCGATATTTTGAACCGATAAATATGACTGTTTAAAGAATTAAATAAAAAAAATTACAAATTTGGCAGTGATGGAAAATTGGTTATGAAAATTTTAATTAACCATAAAATGGTTCAATATCAATGCCGATAATCAGCCAGGCCGATAATTGTTCGACCACTACTTTAAAACAACAGCAATAATGACTTTTATTACTCTTAAAAATATTTATTTTTAATGTTTCTTTATTTTTTTTTCTTTATTTATTTAATTTTATTTGTATTCTTTTTTTTTACTTTATATTTAAATGTCTTGTGGGTGGGAGGGTTTTGTTTGGGTTTATATTGAGACGATCTGCAACTTCTTTTCTTTCATTGACGTACATTTTGTATGGTCTTGTTAAAATACTTATAAAAAAATATATATATATATATATTTATTTTTAATTTTAGATTTTATATACATTTCTCTCTCTCTCTCTCTCTCTCTCTCTCTCTCTCTATATATATATATATATATATATATATAGTAATAATGATTTACATAGTCGCCATATTCTAAGACTGGAAGTCTAGATGTGTGATAAGTGTAAAACTATCAAATATACAAAAAAATAGACCATACAGTGAATAAAAACCTAACATGCCCATAGTTGAAGAAACCTTAAAAATCGTGGGTTCATCCTTGCAGTTTCTCATAAGGATCTAAAAATGTAGCATGTATAAACATAAAGGCTTTGGTTAGATTTTTTATGGTTCTGCTTCAAATTATGTAATGAGATATATGTCTGGGTAAAATTACTCCTGATATAGTCATCAGCCAAATATACAGTCTCATCTTACTATGCAAACATACAAATAACCTCTAATGGCTGTCAAATATGAGATTTCTGTTTTGCATCACAGGACAGCTGTTTGTTAGCAGCTACTGGACTGATGTGGTCCACATTTCCAGCGTTCCAGTGGCTTTCGATCGCTTCGTAATGTTTCAAATATACCGTCTGGGGCAGCCAGTGAGGTTGCGATTCCTTTTCATTCCTTGAGGAAGAAAACCCAAGTTGTGAGGGCAAGAACCCTGCTAACTTCCCAGTGCCGTCACATATTAGCATTGGCAGCTACTGCTGAATACATGGGAACAAATCCGTAGCTCAGTTTCGGCTGTCATGCTGCATGCTAATTATCAGGATATGTTGTGGTTTACCTGCTAGAACAAAGAAAACATGTCTAATGGCTTCAACTACACCACAGAGTGGTAGAAGTTATTATGTTAAGTTCTTTGGGCTTCTTTTACGATTACATTTCTTGCTATGTATGACACATTAGCCTGAGGCAGCACAGGCTTCTTTCGACTAGCTCTTCTCACGTTAGCTCATTAAGCCCCAGAACCACTCGTTAATGTTTACCTGCCCACGTATTATCTGATTCAGGTCAGAACTGCAACAACAAAGAAAGGTTAGGCAGTTACCGACAAGAATGTGGATGGGTAGGGCCTTTGTGACTGTTGAGCCGACAAATAGTCGCACAAAAACAAATACACACCCACACTCAGTCTCTGAATACGCTCAATGACTAAAGCGTGGTTTGGAACTGTCCGGAGTGAAAGGGACACTATCATACATGCTATATTTGGGAAATTTCTACCAAGCTCTGGCACTTTGGAAATATGTCAAAGCAGGGCACAGATATATGCAAATTTGAGAAGCTCTAACAAATATGCATGCATGTACTAGCACAAGGTGATGTTACCCCATAAAGCATGTTCCTCGATCAACATTGTGATGGGCATTTTGTTCAGGAACCAGTCAAGTCGGCTGATCCAGGTATTAATTAAGTGAATCATAATAACGTACCAAGAATTGCATTATTTGCTAATTTGTCAGGATAAGCTCACTGGAAAAACATGCCTCTAACTACAAAAATCACTGGAGTTTCCAGCTGAAATGAACACTAGTGATGTTTACATTTATTCCAAGATGTGTATGGCTTTTCTGATGTAGTAGAAGTGCAAGGATACTTCCTGTGAAACACGAGTCATGATAGATGAGCTCAAAGATTTGTAGAACCAAACAAAAAATGGCACTCTTGCTTTTGTAAACTCTATCGGTTAGATTTAGTGTCAGGTTGAGCATAGGTGAGAAAGATGGAATGAAGCGTTTACGTTTAAGCACCTCTTATATCGGATATCAGCAAAAACCGAACACGCTTTAATTGAATATTTTACTATGAACGTTCCGTGAAACGAACAAAAAGAAACGTAGATTCGCTTTCCAGAAATGTCGCCACAGGCATGTTTTTTCAATGTGCTTGGGTTCTAATTGAAGGTTATAGCTTGTTATTTCTGTTTACTCCTTGTAGTTGGCTAAGGCAAAAAAAAAAAAAAAAAAATGTTGGTTGCGATTCTCCCCATGCTTATCTGATAGATCTTTTCAGCCATGTTCTTAATTGCTGCTCAGTTAATTAATCTCACACTTGGCTGCAGTAATAACTTGACTCGTTAGACCTTTCTAAATGGTTTTCGACTCTTTAACGCACAGACACAGGCTGCCGGAGTGTATGGAAGATGGTCGTCTGAGTAATTTATTCACGGACTCCACCCCCCGAGACTGTTGATTAAAAAAAAGTAACAACTGCCTGATTAGGACACATGGGCATCTAGGTCATTGGCGATCACACAATCATGCACTTAAGTGTTTCACTTACAGCAAATTGACTCACAGATTGTGACAGAAGGTATTAGCGATGGAAGTTCATTTCTGGGCAATTATGCTGGAGAAGGTTGATAGAACGGTTGACATCCAATTCTAGCGTGCCCCATATGGCCAGGGGTTTAGATGTCTCCCAACAATTAAATAAAAGCCTTGATAGATGTGAATGTTTTTTTTTTTTAATTGTGCGTGCAAGGAAAGACCACTTAAAAAAAAAAAAAAAACTCCAGATATAAATCAGTATGCAGTGCAACTATGCTGAGTAGGCTACAGTTCTGGGACCATTTATGCCACAACAATCCGTCTCTACAGTCTTTGCTGGCTGACCTGGGTCAGGCGCAATGCTTCCTGCCCGCTTCAAATCATTAACCTCGACGTTATGGGTGTCACTTGCAGCTCTCCTGGCCTCAATGAAAGGAATGGTGCAATTTATTCGCATTTATTACCTTATATAAACTGCCGTCGGCACCCCATATTCTATAGAGATACAGTTCATCCTAACAACTAGTTGGACTGGATGAACATGAGGGTGAACAACAGATGACAGAGTTTTTATTTAAGGAGAGAACTGTCCCTTTTACCCCCAGAGCGGGTATTTAAACACTATAATATTTGCATACACAGTACGGAAATCAGGTGGAAGTGAGGTGGGCCAACGCTAAGAGGTATATCTCCAGAGACTGATTATGGCACAGATGCGCTGATGAAGGGCCAGGGGAGGCTCCGTCTGCCTGGCCGCCTAGAACTGTACTGTCAGGGGCTGACTAATGTATTATTCACCCTTCATTGATGTGTAACTAAAGCCAGCGGCTGGGGAGCCTGGGCCACCAATACCCCCCACAGACGGTAAACCCCCGACAGGCTACTGAGCTCCATTGATTTATGGGTCTCAGTAGAGGGCCTGGTGAGAAGGCTAAGGGAGGGAGAGAAGGATGGAGGGAGGGCTGAGTTTGACACGAGATTTTATTTCAATATATGCTTTCACTATGAGGTTATGCAATTTTTAAAACACTTTCAGGCCCATATTGGGTTATACAATACTTCCCACTCATAATCTGAATAATAATCAAATCTATAAAGTCCAAATGTGGGTGTATCTGGAGCCATAAATGACAAAGTGAAGACAGTGGCGCTGATGGAAGAACTAAGGCAAGTGGACACATGAGATAACAGAGTTAAATAAACAGTGTACCAGAGATGAGAAATACAGGGCTTCTGCTGGGTGTCTGTTTGTAGTGCAGGTGATGTGGACGGTTATAGCAATCTAGAGTCAATCATTGACTGATAAATCAAACACGGTGGCTTTAACGGTGTCTACACTGAGCCAATAAACTCTCTGTATGGTGGTATAAATGTACAAGCGCTGGTTTGTGTAATGTGAAGTGCCTGGGACGTATAGATGATGACTGGGAAAGAGAATTTTATGTGAGAACGCCCTTCAATTTAGGAAGTACAGGTGCTAAGAGATGCAATTGACAGGTATCGAGATAATGAGAAGTCTGAGAATTTTCTGCTGTTGTTCTCTCTCTCACACTTGAACACACACACATAGATCTGCTAAATCCAGCACACACACACACACACAAAGACAGACATGCCGTCACGGAGACTCGTGGCCTCAACTGTAATTACAGACCTGCTAACCACACCTTGACTGCCTGGAACCTACACGTGAACTTCTGCATTTCAGGTACATTACATCTCTTGGTGGTCTCGAAGCAGAATAAGCTCGACATGGAAGCGCTCATCAAAAAAACCACAGGGTGTGTACTGAACATTGGCGTAGATTACTCATAGGAACCAGTCAGCTGTACAGGAGCTCCATCACTAGAGGACTGACCATATTTACTGGTGACAACCCTGTACTTACGAGTCATGCATGAATGGACATGCTTCTCTGAGCCTGAACTTCATATCCTGAGGACAGGCGAGAACAAAGAATCAAACAAAGAACACAGAGTAAAGAAAAAAAACTGCTTAACCTTTAATAATAAAGATGGATGTAGTGCGCTGATGGCAAATTTGGTGTGGTAGCATATGCATTTTCCAACCATTTCTGTATTCCAGAACACTCAAACTTTTGAACAAACAAGTTGCTCGCTCTGTGACTGACCATCTGTCCAGGGTGGTGCCCTGCCTTTGGCCCGAGACACTGGGACAGGCTCCAGTGTCCCCGCTCCCTACATTGTATAAGCGAATGGATGGATGGATGACCGGACGTTTCTAGTTGCTGCGGTGACATAGCAGTTAGCAAACATGTACAATGCATTAAATCATGGCTCATTTCCTCTTCCAAATCAATAAAAGAGGCAAAAAGGCTTAAGCTAAAAGAAAAATCTCTAGATATTACCCCCTTGGTATAAGTAAGTGTCTTTGTGTTTATGACACCACTGCAGTGTCTTGATTAATTAACCAGGCACAAAGCTGTGCCCAGTGTTGAACTCTATAGATTACTCTTAAGTGCTTTCCTACTTAGCTAGCTCCTTCAGACCGAGCTGTCTCAAATTGAACGGGAGATTTATGAATAAGTAAGAACAGTGACAAACTGCTTGCTTAATTAACCAAGGAAGGGAAATCTAGTCCCTAGACGTTTCGATCGCCACCTATTTTGATGGCAAGGCAGCATCAACAACCATCTCCTCTCGGCCTGCCATATTGACCAACGGCTGGCTAAATTGAATCGCTAATCATCACTGTCCTCTTAGGTCATTTCCCAGAGGACACAACGGGGGCAAAAGTGGCAATGAAGCTGTTTCACTGGGGTGCGTCTCACACCCATGATACAAACATGGCCCCTCAGTTCACCATCCCCATCTGGCCATGGGATATTTTAATTTGTTTCTAGTGCCAGCTCCATTTCACGTCAATATGCTTGCTTTCACACCCCATGAGACTTTGCGTCACGTCAGCATGCTGATTTTGCTCCTGTTCTTAGTTAGAGACCTTTGCTTGACTCTCCTCCAAGCTGTGCTTGGGATGACGATGGTTTGAGGCTTTCGCACCTTCATTATTTCGCATAAGATGTCAAAAGTGGGAACCTGCGCTGAGACTTTCTTAAAAGCCACGGGCAATGAAGTATCAAGAGACTGAACTTGTCAAATCTATCCCACAAGTGCTTGACTTACATTGCTTATAGACATACCACTTAGCTCCCATAGGATACTGTGACAGGATAGAGCTGTAAGAACACACACACACACACACACACACACACAGTCTGAAATCTTATCATTGACTGGATACAACAAAGGTGGGTAAATAGGCCCTGTCCCCAAGCTTCTAGTCCTGTTCTGGGATTCTGATATCACTGAAGGGGTGAGATAACAGATAGGGAAAATAATGCCACAATTAGAATTATCTCCGTGATAAGAAACAGCCACATAAGGTGCCCAGGGAGAGCAGGGAAGAGGGAGGGCTGTAAAAAGTTGCTGGGAAAGCGTAGAAAACAGGGATGTGGAACAGGGAACAGTAAACAGAGTAGAGAAAGAGGTGCATTGTCTTTAGCTTCCCTGTCAGGATAAAGCCCACCTGTTGGGGGGAGAGGGCCTCTGTACTTCCCACACTTGTTCTCTGTGTTTTCACCAGGTTGTCATCTCTTTTACAGTCGACATGCATCTAGACGGTGTTGCAGCTTTTCAAATGAGTATACAATTGAAAAGAGTGGCAGTTAGTTTCAAGCCTCCAACTGTTGCGACGCAAGATATAACATCTGTCTGTTACACAGGAAAGCTATTTTTCCCACCTCGAGAGCTTCTTGATTCTGCATGCAGCCTGTAACCTTCTTTTCTACTTTCCCACTGTCAGGTGGACCTGGTCTCACGCGCAGGCTCAAGGCCGTCATTGATTGACGCTCGCCGACTTTTCAGATTCATTAAAACCCCTTGCATATCCCTTTCCCATCAAGTGTTTCTTAGGCTAGCTCAGAAAAAGGGAGCGATAGGTAGAAAGACAGACGGAGAGAAAAGGCAGAAACAATGATCTCCTCTCAGGCGTAGCTACGCCGAGCAAGTCAAATTTAAGATGCAGAGATAGATCCGTGGCAGCTGTCCAAGACAGACGATGAAAACTCTCTACCCTCGCTGTCCTGAGCTCTGCCTCAATTCCCACTGCATTCATAACCCCATCTGACCAGCTCCAGTGTATTTCCATTGTCTCTCCTCTCAGCACCTTTTCAGATGAACTGCTCAACCAATACTGTACCAAGTGCCTTTTGGATACTAGACAATTCTCTCAGTCTTTCTCTGTCCCTTTGTTCGCCTATGTCCTCATCTCTCCCGTTCAGGTTGAGGGCACTTAATAACAGATAAGGCACTCGTCGCGGCTCGCAAGTGACTTGGGAGGGTGCTCGGCATACCTTATATTAAGTCCTCCTTTTTGGAGATCTACCATTGGTGCCGTAGCACAACTGTATTTTTTTTTTTTTTTTTTTTATCAACACCCAAAACTTTGATTATCTAGGTGTATAGTTAAGAGTTCAATTGAAAAGTAGATCGGCAGGAGCCTGACTGCCTGCCTTATATCTAATGCCTCTAATATTCTCTAGACTTGGGACACAACTGGAAAAGGGCAGTTCTAAGGTCACTGGAGAAACATGTCATTTCATCTCCAGGGTTGCTTTTGAGATGTGACGAGCGCCCTTTTTTCATGGCAGTTCTGGCTTTCGCCAGCTACAAAGGAAGTTGACGGGAAGATCACTGGACAGATACTATATTCTAACTTATTGGATCTTCCATCCTGTCACTCTTAAAAAGCTGGTAATGAGAGGCTCTAGAAGGCTTGGCACATTTCGAAAGGGCAGTTGCCAGAAAGGCTAAGTGAGAAGGAAGTGTGATCGATCAAGCCTGACAACAAGCTATAAACGAATCAGTCACTAACTATTCATTCAGAATCCCTCATTGAATGTGGATGGTGACCTTGCTGAAACCAGATGTGGTGTTAGAGCAACAGAGAGACTTTAACTTTACACTCAAACATGCATGGCATTCTAACGAAAATCTTATCTACACAGTGAGATTGCCATCAACGTCTTAAGGAATTCCCCAAATAAGAATCTGGCACATGCATACGTGGCACTTGCTCTGCATTTACATGAATTGTCTGATCCACTTCCAACAAGCTGAATTTCAAAACACTCATTTTAGTACAGCTAAGACTTGCAATGCCTTCGGGGACTTTTACGACACATACTTTTTCACAAGTACCTGCATTTGCACCTTGCCGAAGTGGCGTTGCTCTCACCTCCAACACCAAATGGAGAGGTGTCGGATCATGTACGCATTAAAAGTGTTCCAGTCTAACACCAAATTATTTTGTGTAGTCAACTAAAACAAATTACGCTTACACAAGCATACCACAGTAAAATAGTCGGTAATGCTGTATTTTACCGTGTCCTTGGTACATGTAGATTAAGTATAAAAATAATAATAATCCTAAACCAAAACCTCGTCCTAATCCTAAACAGATATTAGGCAGATTTAGTAATTAATATGATTAATTAATTAATATGACTCTAATTCAAGACAAATATTCAGAAAGCTTTTTGTACAACATATAAAGAATGTACTATTTTAGTTTACAATTATTCTACAGTAAGAACAGTACGCGTAGTGTTTTTACCGATTTGAGAAATCTATAAAAAGCGCAGCCTTTTCCTCTTCCTTACATATTCCCAAATGCAAAAATTACACCAGTCAGAACTCATTTCTGTAGATGCACGCATTAACAAAATGAATGGCTAAGAAAGTCCACAGATGTGTAATTGAACAGCGTGGCTCAAAAGTGCAAATTCGAGTCTAGATGTAACAGAAAGGGTAAAGGGCCAGCGTGCTTTTGGGCCCCTGCCTGGGGCTCTCTGTGTTTGATGTGGAGATTAGGAGCATGTTTTAACCATCTAGAGGCTTGGGCTGATTGGTAGCGTGGAGTTTAGAAGCCATCATTAGCCCTAGCACCCCCCACCTTGTTCGCACATGTCCGTATCGCTAATCAAAGCAGACATTTGCACCTAGCATTAGCATTAGCCATTTCCTGCAGGGCTTCTAACATCACACGTTCCCTCAACCGAACTGGGGCTGAGAACTAGCGCAGTATCTCTCTAGCATAGTTCACGATCACTTAATATGAGCTTTTGGTTAGTTTTGGGTTTAAGCTGCATTTCTTTCGTTACTATCAAAGAGCTGCTCTGCTTTATCAGGTTTAAAGCTCATAAACATTGTCCAGCAAAGGATTAAACACACTGCAGCGAAACGTCTGGAAGCTTTTCCAAATCCTACTTGCAGAACGGCTTTATTATAGAGTAATGGCTATGGCATTCTTGTAAAAACGCGTTCGTCATTTCTCAGGAGTATAGCAGACTACATGATCATATGTCATCTGCATGGTCACACCGTGTACTGCTTCTCTTTGTATACACGCATATAGAAAGTCAGGGCTGCTTTGATACAGCCACAGTGTCACAAAATGCTGCTAGTTTTAGATTTTAAAGGGGTACAATCCTCAACTGTCCATAAAACACATCTTATAAGAGTCATAGGCCGTGCACGAATGTAACAAATTTCGAAAGCATTAAAAAAGTATTTTCTGGGCAGGGAAAGCTGTTCACTGTTTTTTGTTTCTAATCAAATTGGCTCTAAATTCATTGAACCAATGCACGCAAGCAGTCCGACTCCAAAATTTAAAAGCTTTTAAAAATCCCTGTGGCTGAGCTAGAGAGGGTAAACCATTCAGATGGAAAGAAAAATGTATTCTGCCTGTCATCATGTGACTTTGTTTGGGTATTTTGCGCCGCCGCCCCCCTTTTCAATGGGCGTTTTGGTAGCAGATATATTCCATGCCAGCGCCACCCATCTCGCTCCTGACCAACCGAAGACAGAAACCAAGCTCCGATGTCTCTTTTTCTCTCAATCCCTCTTTCTTTCTGCCTCGATTTCTCTCTCTCATTCCGCTTCAGTAGTTGCAGACAGCACCGGGGGGATTTTGGCAGTGTTCGGGCCCAGACACATTCTCTCCTCACACTGTCGTGAGTGTCAAAGACCTATTTTTCTGTAAAGGCATTTGCGTCAGCTGCCAGGATGGCCCTTTTGAGTGGACACTCCAAAAGGAGCGAATTCTACATTCCAGTCAGCGTCCAGTCCACTTCTTCATCAATTAACAGAGCACTTGGTTAAATATTGGCCTTCAGCGCACGTTATTGTTCCACGCCGGGCTCAGAATGCCGCTGAATTTTACAGCCAAAGCATTCCTGCATTCAAAAGGTTATCAGAGCTAATGTTTATAGGCTAGCGGTGCGAGCTTACGCGGACCACCGCAGTAAGCCACTTGTGATTCTGCCTGGTTTTCATAGCATCTTTAAGGCCGAGTCTGAGACCCCTTTGAGCTCCTTATAAGAGTCTGAAACAAAGCCAGCGGACATCTGTTCACCCTATCCTCTGTTTAACATATGACCTTTCAATGGCTCTCACTCAAGACTAATATTTAGAAACAAAAATAATCATTTCATAAATAGAATGAATAAGCAATTAAATATACTACACAAAGGGAATTAATACAAGGCACACTCAAGCATACATTAAATGTAGGCCCACCTTCAGAAAGAGGGAAACACATCCCACCCAATAATCAAAATGGGGTATTCTTCTTACTTTCAAATTTGGGACTCTCCAATTTTGACTGCTTGGTTACATTTATGGATACCATAGATAGGTAAGATAAAAAAAAATGTATATAGGTAAAGACATATATTTGATTATATGTATTTGATAGATGCATATGAATAAATATTATACAAGCTCGAAACTGTACAATTGGCGTTTTTATTTTAAATTAGCGGCTAGCAAAATGCGACTAACTTTGTTTGTTTACTTTACGAGACCGAACTGTGCTCATGTTAGTTTAAAACGACTTTTCTGTAATAGAATTGGCTACGTTGCGAAAAGAGCCTCTCAGCAGGGTGTAGGCCGTGAGTATGGTGTGAAGAACAGATCGATGCTTTGACCTCTTTTTAAACCTTTTGACCGCATATTTTACAGATCGATGGAATCGCATCGATATGCAGAATTTGGGTGTTGCGCTCAACAGCTGTCATAATACTGCTATTAATAACAATATGTATTTGTATTATTATAATTATTATTATTATTACTACTATTACTTTGTTCTAGTATTTACAGCCTATTAAAATAGTAGCAGCGGGAAAAAAATAGCTAATAGCGGGATGTAGACTTACTGCTGTTGACGCGTAACTTCTCAAAAACATCAAAAACAAGATTTTAGTCTATGTTTTTTTTTTTTTAAATAGGCTCCAGTTCAAGCGATGTGACTGTCACTATTACTTTACGTTTTTCATAATTTATTGTGTGCCATCAGCAGTTCCGTTTTAAACGTGCCTGTCCTGCGCTTTGATAAATGGTTCTGGAAAGTGCAAACATTCTCAGTCGATGCAAAACGGTCTAAACAAAACGGACACATCCTGGCCTACGACATGTCAGCTTTCCAAAATCTTACATTCGAGAGTGAATTTAATCTTTTTCTAAAAATATAAATAAATGTTTTGCTTACGCCGCGCGTTCGGGCTTTTCTCCAAGCTCACGTTACGGCTCTTCTGCAGTGAACGTGCCCTGTGATTATTCTCTTGTTTCTCATGTTAATGCAGTTTACCCCCCAAAATGAGTCTCCAGTAAGGGCTCTGTCTGCGTTAACCGCGTTTACCTTTGAATTACCACTTCAATGGGACATTCAGATACGCTCTGAAAAAAGTAGAAAACGTCCCTACAGCGACAGAACGCTTGCTTTTAACGAATAAAATGCTGTAAATATAGTGTATCTGGGGTGTGGGGGTACACAAGGGTAAAGTCAGTATATAGTCAAATAGTCCACATCGTTCTCGCGTTATACTGCGAAGGCCTTTTTACCACAGCTCCGATGAGATTATGCCTTAAATTACTGTATTTACCTCAGAATAAGTATACAGGACAAAATATGTTTATCACGCACTCGTGTGCTAAATAATATATACAGAAGGGTAGTGGGGATTAAAACCACACCTTTGACAGACTGAACAAGATGAGAAAGACTTGGATACTGCGTGACGCGTAACTAATTCTATAGGTGGGCTACATGAGAAATCAGAAATGCATTAAAAATCACATTTTAAAGCATGTTGGACAGCTTTGATCCTTTTTTTTTTGATCAGTGGGCTCCTGCGTGGGGAAAGTCTCCAGGGACCAAGAAGATAGCATGAATGTTGTCAGCGAAAACGCTACAATATAAATTACATTTGTACACGCTTATTAAATCTATTAGAATAAACAGAGGCATAAAATGACTCGTACACTTTAACCCTAAACAATACGTTGAGTCATTTGAGTTTCTGATTAAGTTATTTATTGTTATCACGTACACCTTGTTAAATTATGCTTTTCATTAAACAATATAATTGTGATACTTGACAACAATTAACGGCGGTTGACATTCTGCTTGATTTTCGAGCTAAACGAGTAGAACAATATATCAGACAATATAGGCTAGTAGCCTAATCGAGGCCCGTACTGCTTTTCATATAAACATTTACTCATTTAGTTCTGCTATATGTTACCGGACACAATTATAAATCACGCAGATAAGTTTATTTAAATAAACTTTACAAAGATAATATAGAAATACGGGCTACACCACGGTGGGGAAAAGGCGGAGGGGGGAGAATAATAAATAAAATTAAGTAAACAATCCGTGTGAACTCCAAACAACTTTCCGCATTCAACATCCGTCCACTTCACTTATTAAAACACTAAAGTAAAAATAAAATAAACAGGAAACCAATATATCCTCTCGTTTAGTTAAAAATAGAGATATGCAGATAAAATGTAAGGCAAAAAAAAATGTGGCTAGTAACTGTAGATATATATGGCAATATCGACATTAACGGTATCAAAATACGAGTTTTATTATATAAAAAATAAGTGCTGTTTAAAAGTATTTCACTAGTAGACTCACAATAGACAAGTCAGAGCAGCAGTACAATAAGCAAGTGTCCACGATTTCATGCTTGTCGCCAATTGTATGGTTAAAATACCAATAAAGAAATAAAGAAATCGACATTGTTGTTCTCCCTGTAAATCTATTAAGCGCCCACTCATTTTCATCTTTATTGGTGTCAAAAGGTCCCCCAGACTAATGGAGGTCCAGACTTTGAAGAATTAATTGAATGAAAAGCCAACTAAACTACCGATCCGAGTCATTATGAAATAAACGAATGGTAATTGTGATTAAAAAGAACACGTACCAAAAGGGCCATAATTGACTCACAACACGGGAGCAACCTCGAAATACAAAGGCGCTGTTAAAATGCCATTTTTGGTCAATTTATGGGTCGTTGTATTTGTTCAGAAAAAATAAATAAATAAAAACTCAAAAATTCACCATGTGTCATTTGAGGAGACCTGGATTTGCGTCTTGACTGACAGAAAGACTGCTGATGCGGGACTCCCTGTAGAGACATTTCCTTTACGAAAGACAGAAACTATTGTCTTGGTGAAAGAAAATAAACAACAATTAGGAAGGAGAAGTTCTGCGGAGTAATTGCGTGTGTATTGGTGTTGTTCAATGACCAGATCAATTCCCCGAGAGAGCATCGGATCCGGCGCGTGCTCCTGCATTCATTAAAATGCATAAAACTAAAACCTTAAAACCCGGTTATTATTCGCAAAGTCCGAAGCGCAACTCCTGTAGACGCGCATCAATAGTATCGACCCGCGACTTGCTTCCCAGACTCGAGTTTGGGCTGATTAACATTGCGAGGAAATAAATAAATAAATAAATGAATAATAAAACAGGCAACCTTACCTTCAACAGCCGAGGACAGAGGCAGCAAAAAACCGCATAAAAACAGCAAATAATCCATTGTCATAAACCAGAGACTTCGGACATGAAAGTGGAGCTCCAGGAGGAGATTGTAAAATCCTTCAGACCCTCAGTCCAGCTTTAGAGACCCTCTTCTCCAACTTCAGCTGTCTTCTTCTCGGCTCTGTTTCCATAAACCGCAATCGCAGCAGGGTTTGTGTAATCCAACGTGCAAAAATACCTAAATCAGCGCTGAAAGAGCTTTAAAACTCATCCACCGGGTAAACCTTTCTTCCAGCTTATTTTTCATCAGTGGAGAACATGTGTGTCCGTTTATAGATGTTGCACAGTGAAATCCCTACACGGAGAACAGTTGTTTAAATGTCCATTCCACTTCAAATAGCATTCTGTTGTAGTCCAATAATAAAGCGCGTCCCGTAAAAAAAAAAAAAATCACCTTATAGCGGCTTTACGCGTAAAATCCCTGAGCGCGTTTCACCTTCAGAGCGCTGACCGTTCCTGCTCCTCTGCCTTTCCATGTGCACTGGAATGAAGATCGGCTGCTCTGAAATCAAGGAAAGAGCGAAAGAGGGAGAGAGAAAGGCGGTGGGGGGGAGGAGGAGTTTTCGCTCAGAATCAGCTGTCAGTCATTTCACATGCCCCGCCCCTGACGAGCTGGCTCAGTTGGCAGGGTGAGAGCGCCGCTCTGCGGGTTTGAGTGCTTGCATGTCTTCAAACTCTCGTGGAAACGAACAAACCTAATGTGTATATGCTGTTTTAGAAATATGTTAAGTTGCAACATGGACACGCGCATTATTTTAATAATTATTAGCGTTATGCGTTTAAACGAATTAAATGCGTTAATAATAAGTTGCTCATTTGTATTGCTTAATACTTACATCCATAACTACGTTTCAGTAATTAATCGCTGTGATCTTTATGGTTATTATTATTATTAACAGTAAGCCTACAGTTCCTGGATTTGAATTACGGACGCTGCGTTTGGAGCCCAAAGCAGGAGGGAATTGTTAATGGTTTGGCGAAACGCTTCAAATGTGCCTCGTTGACCTGCCTGATCTTCTTCTCTTTTTCTTGTCGTGTTATGATTGATGATAAAAATCCTAAAAATACTGTTAAAATGTGTTTTACATGAAATGGCTATATGCTGTACTTTTTCAAACGGACCTGTACTCATCAAAGTTCTTTTCACACCGCTATTTATCTCTGTCTTTGGCTTCTGGTAAAAGTAGTAGCTAGATAATAATTGTGAGGCCTTCTTTAAATATAGAAACATAATGGGTTAAAAGTACTGTTTTGCTTATTGCAATTATGTAAAATTGTAAAATGGAGTAGTAATATTTACAATTATTATTATTAGTATTACTATTACTGCAGAATGTTTATTTGTAATGGTGGGTTTAAGTTTCAGTGCCTTGCATTTGATAATTTGTGAATAGGCTAATTCTATTGTGTTTATTATTTTTTCATGTTAAGCAGCCAACTTTGAATCACATTCAAACACATACACACTAGCTGCTTGTATGTTGTGTACAATACAAGAAAACACACTTTTTCCAGCTTTCCCGAAAAAAAAAATGCATTACATAAAAAAAAAAGCAAAAGCAAATAAAAAGCAGACAATAGAGGAGACTATAGATTTAGTTTACATGCAGACTAGTGAAGATGTATGCTAGGTGGAAAGTGAATTAAAGGATTCTATAATTTCTCGTAAGTTAATGAAGGATCTTGTTCTGTTATTTGTGCTGAAGCAGTTTGAATAATTTGTGGTCTAGTGGGGAGCACTGCCGTTCACTCAGCTATTAATGAAGGCATCGCTATTTGTGCGTTTGTGAAAGGAACTGAGGCAATGCACTATGACAGTGACTTTAAATTAATAAAAAAGCTTTTGTTATATAATTCTCACAATACATTGCTGTTTTTTTTTTTTAATAAGCATTTCAGCTTCTCTTTCTGTACTGGTTTTATTCCTCTGTTTAGCTAAATATTTTGTCACATTTATGATGAATACTTTTGATACATTGAAACAATGTATGGCTAAAACAGACAATTATAATATGAAGCAGCATGTAATTACAGTATAATATGCACTTCTCATGAGAATATTTAGAAGCTAATATTGTTTTGAGGTAAAAGGACCCAGTATAGAGCCTTGATTCACACCAAATGTTCACTTTAGTTTTAGCTGAATGTTGATTGCCAATAAAAGCAGAAGTATTTCAGATCGAACTGAGATATATAGGCCAAGCGCTTCAGGAGTTTGGCACACTGTTGTGTTTATATAGCTGCATCCATATCCATTATTGTTTTGTCTTCAAAGTTATACCGTAAATCACTTAACCTAGAGCTGCATCATTTTTATTTCATTTGCCAAACCGAATTGCTTAAAAACAGAACGTTGCAGTACATTTCTAAAATGTATTCTATTTGAAAATGTCTATTGATGTTTGGTTCAAGTGTGATGAAGAGTGTAACGATTGTAATTCTACATTTTTGCCATATGCTGCTTTTGTATCAAGACGCAAGTGAAACTGAATTTATTGTGTAGGCAGACTTGTGTTTTAATGAAATCATATGTGCGATCTGAAAGAGGGCTGGGTCATTAGGGATCAGCCGCGCACTGAGGAAGTCTTCTAATACGAATGTTTGTTAAAGTAAAAAAGTATGTGTGTGAAGCCATAAATATGAGGTCGAGCTAAAACCCCGACCAAAACTCTGGGGTCTATTTTGCATGAATGGAAAATGGCTCGCTGCCTTTAGGTTCTGTGTTGTTTTGCAAAACTTTTATTGCCTGGTTATTTATCGTTATATGTGAACAGTTTTTAAAGGTTAAACGTTATTTGAATTCATTGAGAACTCTTTTATGGTCCCTGTGAATGGTAATAAGCATTCTGCATATTTTATAATAGTCTGTTTTTGGTCTAACAGTGAGATTTCTTTTAGTTGCATGTCCGTGGAGTGCCTTGAAAAAAACAGACTACGCACCTGGCATTCATTACGAACTCAATAAGTAAAGTGGCAGACATTTTATTGCCATGTGGACATATGGAAATTTCTCAAACTTACACCCGATCCCTTCCACTACTAGCCTTGCCTGCCCAGCTCCGCCGCTAGCTTTGATGCTAGACTAACACCAGCGCTAAAGCAATATGGGTATGAGCATATTGTTTTCTTCTGGGTATATGGAGTGAAAATGTGCAGGCTGTGAGACACACAGGCCTTGTCCACCGTCGGGACGAACGCGCTGAAGTCAGTTCCTGCTTTTGGCAGGATTCTGCAAGGTTCAAAAGAAGACAAGAAGATGGTTCTGGGCTGGAAAATTGGGCTTAGCATCGGCTCCTTTAACACGCTGGAGTAATGCCAGTAGGATATAAAAAAAACACACCTCAAAAACTATAGTTGTGCATTTGAAGTAAAGTTTCAAATTACCAAGTTACCGATATCCTAAATCTATTTAATTGTAACTTCCACAAATGAGTTTGAAAAGCTTTTCAAATCTAGTAGTAGTAGTTTTAAAGAAGACTGTGAGGTGTTTGTCTGTGGGTAAGTTACGTATGTCTGTAAAAGTATCGTTAGGGTGTCGTTGGAGGTGAACTGTTAATTGATGTCCCAGAGAGCATCCCCCTCACTTTATCACTACCTTCTTCCCATCGCTCTGCACTTCAAACAACCTAATCTGTCTACTAACCCCCCCCCCCCCACACACACACACACACATTGGTGGTTTACTTGGATCTCTCTAATGGGCACAATGTTGTTTCTACTATACAAACTGTGTTTTCTTTTGTTCTATACACCTAAAGCTAAAAATAAACACACCATTTTAAAATATGAAGACGTATGCAGTGCCCTCATAAACAACACTTTCTAATACCTCTGTCATGCCTAGGTCATTGAACAAATACAAGTACAAAACAGTACACACACATACACCTGACGTGTATGGATTCATGTGTGTAAGGGCATGAGCGTGAAATGCTGGCTGACAGGTTTCACCCACTTTAAGTACAGGGTTTTGGAAATGTATTGTCTCACAGAACAAAACATAATTGCTGTGCCACAGAGAGCCGGCTGTGCCAACAGACTACACTGATACAGTTCCCAGAACTGAACGCCTGCATTCAGGTTCCTGATCAGTGCCAAAGGTCTTACAGAAAGTCCTGTCTGACTCATAATATAATACTTAAAAAAAGAAAAGAAAAGAAAAGAAAATGATATTCATTACAATGTACAATTGGACAAGGGATATATAGGATTGCAGACAAATAAAAGTGCCAGATATATACTTTAAAGTGCTTATATATATACATGTAATAAATAAATGTATTATAAAATATTAAACAGTAAAGTAATGATAATGTGTGTGTGTGTGTGTGTATATATATATATATATATATATATATATAGGCCTTTATCTTGTGATGGTAAACGTCTCTCAGTGTATTGCCATGCTGACAAATAGCCACTCATTCGCCACCAATACTGCATAAAGAGTATAATCCAAATGTAAACACAAAGCGACGTCCCTTCAAACTCATTCCCCATCTCCTATTTGACCTCTGACCTCTGGTTCACATTCCTCTAAACGAGTCCCGTCTTGCCGTATTACGGCTGCTGTACCCGTATAGCGTCAGCGGCCATTAAGAGTCGATCACAATAGGTCAAAGTCAGCACCGCCTCTGAAGCCCGAGAGGAAGCGGGACGTTCAGGGGCGAGAGGGGACTCACTTTCATTTCCAAATGCACCGCGGAGGCCATCGCTGGGTTATTATGGGATTGAGGTGATCACAAGGTCAAGGAAGTTGATAAGTTCTTCATCCAGAAAAGTCCATTACGTATATACGGGCATTAAAAGCCCATCTGTCATCTCGTTTAATTTGTTTTATGGTTTATAATGTCTTCAGCGGGCAAAGTCATTCTCGCACCTTTGCGGAAAGCTCTCTTTAGTGTTTACTGTAATGTACCTTCCCACAAGTGCGTCTGGTTCGAATTAGAACCGTGCTACTTCTAACATGCTCCCCTATGGCTGTGATCAAACCACCCGTATTTCTCGGCTCCAGAGCTCGGGGGTAATGGGAAGCAGAGGCGTCGCTCATGTTTTCTGACTGACGTTCGCTGGGATCTGTTGACTGATGCACACGTTCAGGATGGAGAAACCCCCGACGTGACAAAACATCCACACACTTGATCATTGTTCTTTGTCTCCAAATGTCGGATTGTTTTGGGGGCCTCATTAATCTTAGTGTAGTTTGCTTCATGGCAAACACCTGGAGATATTATTGAGCAACGCTTATAAACACAGATAAAGTTCATCGCAGGAAACTACAAGCAGAGAAAACATCCAGCTCAATAAATATGCCACGGCCAGGAAGATATATTGAGTTAATCAAATCAAGTTTTTTACCGGTTAGCAGGTTTTCAAAAAGTATATTTTTAGATGTAGGGTAAAAACAAGGCTCATTTAAATACAGTTTAAAAAAAAAGTAATATTATCACATTTTCTATTTGAATATATTCTAAATATTAATTAATGTTTTGTATTTTATGCCATTTATTTCTGTTTTTAAGTAGCAAAAACCAAAAACTTCATCATGAATATGTATTTATTTTATATACAATAAATAATAATACATATATATATATATATATATATATGTATTGATTGATTGATTTTTTAATTTAGTTATGTATTAATTTGTTTGTTTGTATTTATAAGTCTGTGAGTTTTTAAGTAGTGAAGACTGAAAACTTGAGAAAAAAAATATTCATTTATTTTATCTTTATGTAGTTATGTATTTATTTGTTTGTATGTATATGATTATGTGTGTTTTTAAGTAACAAAAACTGAAAACCCAAATATCACTGCATTAATAGTGCATAGAAATCTCCATAACACGGACCGACAAGGATCTGTCGAATATTAGCGGTTGTACTTTTGAACTGAATATTTTGGAAATGAAATTTGGAGGGTTTATATGGATTATTGTGTTTCTAACAGTCTCTGAAATAGATATGTATAATAGATATGTATATAGTGTACATATATTGTAGCCTTCGACAATGCAAGCCCTGGAAATACGCTAAAATTGGAGCACAGTTTCCCTTTTTTGTTTCGATTATGGCAGTCGTTTCTTATTTCATTTAAGATATATCTCCCATGGCAAACAAAATAATAATTAAATGATTAAATAATGATTAAAGGATGACAGGATTTTCATTAATTTTAACATCTTAAGTCTTAGTCTTGGGTAAAGTGATGAAATCCTTCGAAACATGTAATACGTGACAAGAATACGGCAGCAGAAGCAGAAATCAAACCGAACAGAATCAAACTGCTGTTCATATATTTAATACAATAAAATCAACCTCTCGTACATAAAATATATTTATGTTTTGAATGTGGTCTGTGATAATAATATACATTTCAGTTTCTTCATTCAAAACATACAAAACTGTGTGTGTGCTGGAACCACACTTCATGTGTCTTGTTGAGAAAGAAAAAAAAAACACGAAACCAAAATTGTGTGATTAACCTATAATCTTAAGCACCACAATTTGCCTGAAAAATGATGTGGCAGTCTATCCTGTATGTGTATTTATATATTGTGAGTTACGTACAGACACATGTTAATGGCAGGCTTTTGGCTCTGGTAGTAAGGGATTAGCATGGAAACTATGGGTCATATCAGCTGCAGAATGTGTGGCCTGTAAATCTAACCAGAGCGGGTTGTGACACACAACTCCAAACCAAGAAAAAGAGCGAGATTCCTGCCAGAGAAGGTAATGCACATGTACAGTACCCCCGAACATTTATACGCACACTCGGCCCGACTCTGCCAGGACGGCAATCAGAGACCGTCCTGTTCTGTGCTTCTTACAGGTGCTGGAAGAGACTGACAGATAGCGATCCATCAAACGCAGAAGATTAACTGCTTGCAGCTGATGGGGAACTATGAAATAATAAATCTGATAGGAAACCGCCCTTAAGCAACATTTGTCAGTGCACAAGTCCGGAATTGCTGCGGAAAACAACTTCAATTAAAGTTTCATGTCACTGCAGTTTGTTTCACCTTTAAAGTTCGATTTTCAGAGGCAAAACGCAGGCATTTTTAATAGTAGGTGGGGGAAACTAAGAATCTGGAGCAAAATTAAGTCGGAATTGTAAGATGTAAACTAAAATTTGCTAGAAAAGAATTCCGAAATATAAACTCTCAATTGTAAGAAAAATTGTAGGAAAAGTGTAATCGCAAAAAAAGTTGTGAAAAGGAAAAAAAAAATTGAATTCGGAGGAAAAAGTAAAAATTGTGAGATGCAAACTTGTAATTCTGAACAAAAATGTTGCAAATGTGGGAAAGTGTTTCAGAAATAAACTCTCAATTGTGAGAAAAAAAGGGAGAATTTTCTCTTGAATTTGAGAAAAAAGCCGCAATTGCAAAAATAAAGTCAGAATTGCTAAATATAAATTCATTTGCAAGTAAAAATATCAAAATTGTGAAATACTTTAAGTTATGAGAAAAAACACAGAATTGCAAGATGTCAACTTTAAAGTGCAAGAAAACTTGTATTTAAGTAAAATGTCACAATTACGATAAAAGTTCAACACAGTCTCGCGACCAATTTATAAGTATTCGTACGAGTGTGCTAATTCGTACAAATTTGCACAACCTCACCATGATTTTGTATAGTTTGTCTAAACCCCAGTGATGGGTAGGTTTAGGGGCGGGGTTAGGTGTAGGTCATTCGTACAAATTCATACGAACTGGAAACTCGTAAAATACATTCATACAAGTGAGATTGTACGAATTAGCCTCCTCATAAAATATGTGTGAATTGCTGTGAAATCGGGTTTAAAAAGATAAAAAAAAAAATGAAATGAGAAAAAAAGAGTTGCAAGATGTAAACTAAATTGATAGAAAAGGTTAGAATTACAATGTAAACTGAATTCTGCTAAAAAAATAATAATAATTGTGAGACAAAGTTTTAGTTGCAAGAAGAAAAATACAATAAACAATAAAAGAATTGAACAAAAAAGAATTGTCAGATGTAAACTAAGTTTGAGCATAAAGTCGCAATAAGGTAAATTGTGAGATATAACCTTAGTTTGTAAGAAAGCATGTCTAAACATACATTTTATGTGAAAAAAAGAGATGTAAACTAGAATAAATGTAAAGGAATTCGCTAGAAAATGTCAGAATGGCAAGATGTAAAGTTTTGAGTAAAAATTTGCAACTGCAAAAATAGAATTGAGATATTGCTTAAGAATGCCAGAATTGCTAAATATAAACTTTCAATCATGTGAAAAAATAAAAAAAGTCAGAATTGCTAGATTTGTGAGAGGAAAGTCAGAATTACAAAATGTGAATTTTTAATTAAATAAATAGTCACAATTTTTAAGAAAAAAGTTAGAACTGCAAGATAAACTCTATTTACGAAATAAAAGTCAGAATTGTGAGATTTAAACTTGTATTTAAATAAAAAGTCGCAATTGCAAGAAAAATGCCTGAATATAAACAGAATATAAAAGTCAGAATTGCAAAATATATAATAGATTTTTAAGAGAAAAAAATTCTTAATTGCAAATATAAACTTAATTTGCAAGAGAAATGCTGGAAATAAACTTTTAGCTTAGTTTCGACAATAACGAAGATGTAAACTTGCATTAAAAATTCGAAATTGTGATATGTAGACTTACTCGATAAACTCGCTAATAAAATGCTAGAATTGTGAGATGATTAACTTTTAATTACCATTTATTAATTACACAGTCACTTTTACAATTTTTATGCTTTTTGTTTGTTTTTTTATTCTGTGGTTATAACATGATTGCATACAGTACATTTGTGATTTTTGCATGAGTGTAAATTTATTTATTTATTTTAAATGCGAGGTCAATTCGTTCACGCGGATTCAAGCAGAGGTCAAGTGGTAGAAAACGAGAACGTGTGTGGTCATTGACAGAATGCTGGGAAAGACGTCAGACTCACCTTTTGGCCATCGAGGCCTTTTTGTCTTCAGCCATCTCCGCTGCAGTACCTTAGGGAAGGTGTAGCGTTGCTGCTGGTCTCACAATCGGCAGAGCGAGGGTGTCTGGAGTTTCTCTTGGCTCCTATGCTGAAATGTAAACATGCAGGACGCCTGGCGTCACCGAGCCAGCACCTGGTATTTCAAAGTGGACCCTGGCTGTGACAGTCCGCAGGCGGGCTGGACTGCATTAAATGTGCTTTTTCCCTTCCCTGGTGTTTTAAACATCACCTGGTACCTTGTTTAGTCTAAATTCTCTGTAATATACACCACTAGATTGCCACAGACTTCCTGGAATCAGACTCAGGAGAATGCTGTCCCTGTCGCAGTAATTAGTAATCATTAATACTGAGCATTTGTCTCAGACTTTTATTTTAAATGAAATCACTTCAAAATATATCTAAATAATATTGAAATGTGTTTTAATATATATATATTACCGTTCAATAATTTGGGGTCAGTAAGATAGAATTTATTTAAAATGCATTTATAAAATACATTTTCTGTCTTACATTTCTTATTTCACATCATAAACCAAGTCAGCAAAGACTCTCACTAATGTCACTGCCAAGGACATGTATGAACCCAAGAAAGAAAATTAAAAATTAATTTCAGCCCGCACTATTTTCCTGCATCAGACGGAAAGAGGAAATAGGACGCCCTCAAATAAAATTTTATTTGTTAAAACTGACATCATCCTCCCTGAAGACTGGGCGTATATGTTGCCTGAATAAGCTGGTACACTTTTGGCTCGGATCAGCCGTGTGATGTCACATGTTCAGTGTTTTGGCATCCCTCACTGTTGACACGCAGCACGTAAATACTGGCTTTCTTTCAGCGCCACTCCGACACTTTCCACGCCCACCCACTGCTAAATAAACCCGGACTAAAGCCAACCTCTCCGCCGCCGTGATTTATACAAGCACTGCTATCTTTCTAATGCCTAAACGTGCAGAGTTAGTTATTCATAAAAGTGTCTGAGTGCTGCCAACATATCAGTCCTGATCCCCAATCCATTTTTTCACTTAAATACTGCCATTGTGTTCTGCTGTACGCTTATTCAGACTGTCTCCACGCACCCCAATTTTAAAACGTAGACAGGAAACAGGAAGTGTTAACACTTACCTATTTTAAATTCCTATTAACTTAGTTCTGTGCAGCACAAAAACAGAACCAATGGGAGCAAATTGCATACCATTAGTAAATGCAGATTGGCAAATTAGGTGCTGTTGTATAAAATAACCAGGGATAACATAAAATGTAAATTTCCTCCGTCTATGCACATATGCTTGTTTTCTAATATATCTTTTTATTATCTTTTGTTTTCTGTATTTAGACAGTCACGTATATGCACACAATTAAAGGAAGCTTGTATTTAGAATTTTGTGCATAAAATGTTCGCAAGTTCAGATTTAATGTTTTCTATTCCAAAGTGCAAATGCCTTTATTTTTTCCAGGTATGAAATAGCATTGTTTTTCATTTTTTATTTTTATTTTTACTTTTCCACCATAGGACACATTGATCAGCTTCCCACCCACACACACACACGCACATATATATATATATCATAGTGTATAATGATACTAAAATAACACTGGTAAATGCATTAAAGTGTAACAGGTATTAAATTATAGAATAAAACCTGCTTTACTTAATATTTGCTATTATTTAAAACACAATTAAATGCTAATAACTACACATTTTTACCCACCAAATTAAAGTCATTTGGTGCAACCCACAAAGTAAAGTGATCCAAGCAAAATAAAGAACACAAAATTGAAATTATCATAGTGAGGACCTATTAGTGACTAGACAAAGTTACAAAAAAAGTAACTGGAATTAAAAATAAAGTGTCCATGTTAAAGTGTGATTATACATTTAAGCACTGAGTAATATTAATGAACTATACCCACTGCGCAATGTGATGTCGTAGTGACGTCTTTTTCATGTCATTTTTGGACGTCCAATTTCCGTCCATTGATGGGGTTGTTTTGTAACGCCAGGCGACGTCTTTTTTTGACG
>JAUCMS010000049.1:13094945-13111337 GCA_032357445.1 Enteromius radiatus | reverse complement strand
GGTAAATAAACGGAGCACATGGCACAACAAAACACAACAAAGATCACAAGGGCACGTAAGACAGGGCAAAAGACACAAAGTTTATGAATCGCTGAAGTGCCATCCAGAGCTGGACTGGCACATCAGCTGATCGTGACACAATGACTTGAATGAATATACGTAAACATGTCCGTTTTAATAATTTCTGAATTTAGCAAACACATTTTGATATTTTTAGAACATAAGGAGAGAATAAAATCCAGGGTGGTAAAACTGTCCTAAAATCATAAATAAATCATGTTAGACATATTTTGAAAAGCTTCAGATCAAAGTAATCCAATGCAACCAACTGAAAGCAGAAGCTTTATGAAACAAGAAAAAAATGATTAAAAAAAGAACCACAGGACTTCTGCAGATCCTTAAGACTGAGCCTTTTTATAATATTAGATTTGAAAAATATAAATATATAATGACAAATACATACAATAACTTAAATGTTAAAAACATTTAAAAAAACATTTAGATATTTCTTGTATAAAAAATTAAAAACGTAAAAGGAAAAAAAGGACCTTAAAATTAGTTAATTTAAAGTATTGTAAATAATATCAGGTTGAGGTCCAGGTTGTAAAATGTGGTGCACAAAAAAGTTATAATTATGAAGAAATAATTACAGATATTTTACCTTAATACATATATATATATATATATATATATATTGTACAACATTTGTGCAAAATAATTAAGATACTGTACATGCAAATGATTTCAAGGAATAAAGAAAATACTTGATGGTTACTCCACATGACATTTTCAGTCTTTACATTAAAACTTCTCTTAAAATGGTTTTCTATTAAAAAGCTTAGTTTTTCAAAACTATATAAAACCAACATGAATGCAAAGATGGCATTGTTTAACTAGGACCCACCTGCCAAAAGCTTTTAAGAAGTACAGAAGAAGTGCTAGAGAGACTTGTGCTATGATAGACGACCGCAAAGCTTCCAGACATTCACTGAAAGCCACAAAACTCTAATTCTGATTTCATGGAGTCTGTAAACGTCTGTGCTGGAGATTGGCAGATTGTTCCGTGTGTGTGTGTGTGTGTGTGTGTGTGAGAGAGAGAGAGAGTCACTGGTGAATGTCAGCCACATTTCTACAAGCAGCTCATGCAGCTTGGGACATATCCAGTTTCTCAAGACACAGCAAAGTCAAGAGTTCTGACGTTTCAATCAGGTATTAATGTAGGCTTCCTTCTTGCCCACAAGCACAGCTAGACAAATTATTCAACAGACAAGAGCTTTCCGAAAGCACAGGGTGATGCGGCAGCACATTATATTTATTTATTTTTTTTCGCAGATGCCTATTGAGATATCCATTCATCATAATGTGACACTAGTTTTACCACATTTCTTGTCTGCATCGCTGTTAGACGACAGACATCGGTACATTGGTGTTTCGGATGATTAGACTGAACTGGTAACAGCTCTTTCTTCTTCCAGTGGAACGGAATGCTCCACGTAAACTATAGCCAAACACATGTTCATCGCCATCGCATTAGTCCCTGTAGACTCCATGTGAACATCTTCCAAGAAAATGTAGTCTTTCAGCATGAAACGCATTCTTCTAACCAAGTGGCAGATGCAGCCAAAGACCCTGATGAGCAACATAAGCAAGAGATTCAGTTTGGAATTTTGATTGTATTGTTATTTTTATATTTTAAATAAGAGCTTGCTACCTTCAAAAGTTCATTCTCAGGTTTTGTGATGTGATGTCATGTTGGATCAATGTTTGTATGTGTTTGCATTCATTGTAGTTTTCAATGGGATAAGCTTGACATAGGGAATGCATTGTTAAAGGGTTAGTTCACAAAACTCAACGCAAAATTCTGTCATTAATTACTCACCTTCATGTCGTTCCGAACCCATAAGACGTTCGTTCATCTTCGGAACACAAATTAGATATTTTTGATGAAATCAGAGAGTCGCTGAAATTATCCCAGATTCAGAAAAACAGAAAAAAACAGTCCATGTCACATCAGTGGCTCAACTTTTACAATGCTACGAGAATACTGCGACGCTACGAGAAAACAAAAATGCTTTTTTTCTGTGCTTTTGCTACGTTTGTGGACCTAAGAACATTTCAGTTGTATTGCTGTCCATGGAGGGACAGTTGGCTCTCTGATTTCATCAAAAATATCTTAATTTGTGTTCAGAAGATGAACAAAGGTCCACCCTGATCTCACAGAATTCTGTGTAATGACGAAGGACTCTTAGAATCACGGAATCATCGAAAATTCTGTCAAGTCAGAATTTCTTGATAAAATCCCACAATTTACAGTTATGAAATGTCAAAACTGTGTGACGTCAGAACTGTAAGTTATAAAGTTAGGGTTCTGGGTTTTTTACTTTATAACTCGAAATTGCGAGTTTCTTTTTTCTGAGAAAAAAGTCAGAATTATGAGCTAAAAAGTCACAATAATGTCTTTATTTTTCATTCAGTGGCAAAAACGGATTTTATATTTGGCTCTTTTTTAATCTTAAAAGAAATCAATAATTATAATTTCTGTTAGGACAATGAAGCCTATTTTAGGATTTTTTTTTTTTTTTCATGACAATTATGCACAATTCTATAAACTAAAAATTCAATGCAAACAAATAATAAAACCTTTAATATTACAAAATATTATGTATTATTTTAATAAATAAAATACATATTTTTTTATTAAATTAATTGATTACATATTTAAAAATATTTATGAACAGTGTTTGAATTCTGCATATGTTTTTACATGATAACATATAATTGAAATAATATTTAAGAAATTAAAATATAACATTTCAAGATGGATATTACAATGAAAACAAACTGATAATTTTTAGGGGATGTTCCTGTATGAAGTGTATATACTGTATATATAACAAGAGCTAAATGCATAATATGCTTTATAACTATAGATACAATTATTAATAGTATAATTAAAGGGTGCATTGCAAGGAATTAATGCATTACATGCATTTAGCAGATGTGCTGTATATAAATTGTTCAAATCTACTAAATAAGGTTTATTGTCAGATACAACTGATATGAGTGATACAAGTGAAAAAAGTATGAAATTAACAATATTTGTCAAGAATAAATTGAATTAGTTGCAATTATTTTATTTTCATGCAAAATAAAAACCAGACAAAAATGTACTTAAAATTATGTATGAATGAGCCTCACTCCAAACAATGTGAGTCCTTTTAGACGCTATTCTTTAATGCATTTGCACACACACACACACACACACACGCACACACAAGCCCTGAACTCTAATTGTCCTAATTCTAATGATTTCAGCCGAGAAAGCTGTTAGCACACTGAAAACATTGATGGTATTTTCCAAAAGCATATATCAAGGACTTGTTACTGGAGAATAAAATGTTGGCTCGTGAGCTTATATGTCTCTATATGTTTTTCTTGTACACATTTCCTTTAGGCAGATTATGCCAGTGATGTAATGACTGATTAATCTGACGGTCCTGCTGCTGTCTTTGTCTCCCAACCTACAATTTTCTCTAGCTGGTTCTGATTAGCAATCAGAGGGCCCATTAGACACACTAATGTACTGTTTCCAGGGCCCCACATTTATCACATGGGGTCATTTTGTCCTGTTCTTGGATTATTCTCAAGAATTCAATTCAGAATTCTAATTTACTGGAGGAAAATCATTTACATGCAAGTTGCTATATTGTAGATTCAATTATATATATATATATATATATATATATATATACACACATCACATATGAGTGCTTTATGGCCATATGTTTTGTTTGTCCATACAAAGTTATACTCTTCTCTGGAGACTTCACTGTCTCCTTGGTAACCTGTTATATTTGGTAACCAATTATAAAAAATATAAGATAAATATAAGATGAAAAAAAATAAAAAAGTTATGGTCAGATGACAAGTTAAATGTCATCATTAAATACTGTATCTTCTTTTTAAAGAATAATTAGATCAGGCTGTCAGATTTGAACAGAAAAATCAATATTAAAACACAAAATAATATTTTATTTATATAAAAAAAAATTACTTCCATTTAATATACATTTATTTTATTTGTTTGCTTTTTATATAGGCAGGGTTACTTATTAATTAAAGTGTTTGTTTGTTTGTTTGTTTTTAGTAATTTAGGCAATACATTTTGTTTATTTCGACCATGGAATAAACTCTTGAAAAAGATAATTGTGAAAATTTATCTCACAGTTGGGACATTTATTTATTTGTTTATGATTAATCTTTATTTTCATTACGACATTTAAAATTACATAAATAAATTAAAGATAACAGCGACTTCTGGGGATTGTTTTTTTTTTTTTTTGCAAATGTGACTTTATATCTCTCAAATCAGACTTTTTCTTTCAATTTTAAGTTTAATTAACAGCTATGAGTTATGAATTGTGATATGCAAATTTAAAATTGAATCTTTATAACTCACAACTTTTAACTATAAACTTGCAATTCTGAGAAAAATGACATAATTTTGTGAGATAATTTTGTAAATTCAGTGTAAAGTTTGTGTGAGAAACGTGAACATACTGTATCTATGCAACTGTTACACAATTATTATTAATCGCAGACATAGGTGTATACCAACAGTTATTCACTAAATAATCCATTCTCTTGGTTTTCAAGCTCTTCTACTGCCTGCCTCCTAACAATCACCATTTGCACATCTGCCTTGAGCGTGACCTAGAGACACGGCTCACACAACCATGAAACCGCGCAATCAGACAGCAATCCGGGACATCTTTAATGGCCGTGTTTTATGAGAAGACTTTGTGTGTTCAGCTGCATCAAGTCACACCAATACTACGGATCTGAAATCCTTAAGGAACAAATGAGAAACCTGGGTCAACTGGCTCTAGTGGGATTCAATTACCAGAATGAAGGTCTTCCTATTGCTCTCTACTGAATTCAGTGCAAACATGAAGCGTATTCATGCTTAAAGGGATAGTTCACACCAAAACGACGGCTCTGTCATCATTTACTTACCTTTATGTCAGTCCAGAGCTATATGAGTTTCCTTTTTCTGTTGAACACACACACAAGGTATTTTTAAAAAATGTTGATAAAACCAGTTGATAAATTGATTTCAGTATCTCTTAAGCACATTGTAATTTGATAAAATGACTGCATTTATTGATGTAAAGTCAGCTTAGTTAACGTTTATTATTAGATGATTATAATTGCCATTAGTTTGTTAGTTAGTTAACATATATATGTCTATACTATATATTATGTTTTTGCTATTTTGTACACTATTTTGTATATTATTATTTTTATTATTTGTGTGTATTTGTAAACATACCCGGCAATAAAGCTCATTCTGATTCTGATATTGAGCAACCATACCTCACTTGGCTTACATTTACCACAGATTAACCGCACGTCCGATATTGATGTTCTTTAAAATATATTTTCTTAAGCTGAACCATATATTGAACCCTTAACTTTCATTTATGTCATTAATTCATTCATTGTGCATACTTATGTTAATGTCATTACATTCAAATATGATTAATTATGACCTTATAGCAAATATGCAAACAAATAATAAAACTTTTTAATATTACAAAATATTATGTATTATTTTAATACATAAAATACATATATTTTTTTATTAAATTAATTGATTACATATTTAAAAATATTTATGAACAGTGTTTGAATTCTGCATATGTTTTTACATGATAATATATAATTGAAATAATATTTAAGAAATTAAAATATAACATTTCAAGATGGATATTACAATGAAAACAAACTGATCATTTTTAGGGGATGTTCCTGTATGAAGTGTATATACTGTATATATAACAAGAGCTAAATGCATAATAATATTTCTCAATGTTCTCAATAATATTTCTCAATTACATATATGATTAATTATGACCATATAGCAGCACAAGAAACATAATATATGTGCATTGTTTTCTACGTCATTTACTCCAAAATTAAACATAAAAATATCGATTATTACTGCTATAAAGCCAGCATAATAACTTTAAGTGTTACTATTTACCGAAAATCGCTGCTGCTGCTGTTGTTGTCTGTCCCGCCTAAACGCATTCAAATTCAGCGCGGGTTTACTTGCCGCCCTTGAGAGCTGCAGTACATGAAACACGTGAGCGCGCAGCCGCGAGATCAAAGAATATTTTTAACGGCTGGAGTTTCAGTGTCGCTTATTCGCTTATTTCCTCAATTAATTCGTGTAGCTATCACTTAACATAACTGTAGTATTTACTACTATATATTAAGCAAAAACTGTAAACGTCTGACAATTATACCAATAATGTTTTGACTTATAATTGTATTTACGCCCATGTGTGACAATAAAGAGCGTGAATGATTCATTATAATATTTATAATAATTCATTCGCCGAAATAAAATGAAAAATATGTTAAATTCCACCATGTTATTTTCTATGTTATCATGTTTTATTGTGTAAGTTAGCTAGAGTTTCTTTTTTTTTTTTTACTTCAAAATAACCAGACTGCAATTTGATTAAGATTAATTGGAGTAGCCTACACAATTAAAAACGAAAAAAAAAAACATCATTCTTGAAAATTTGTATCTGTTTTTGCAAATGAGCTCTTCAATGGATTTTCATTTTGGGGCAAACCTTCCCTTCAATAAGTTTGAAATGAGAATCGTGTGCTGTTTTGGAAAACAATAAAAATGCTTTTTGAGCATGCGAGGCTTTCTATGGTTATTAACAACATTCCCCATGCTTTTGGACTGCAAATAGTCCATATACCTCAGTGTTATCTGTGCCAGTCAAGCACAGAGACATGTTTGAAAGAACCTGGAGTAAATGTAAACATTTACTGGTAGAGAGAAGGGGAAAACGAGTTGAAAACACCGCAATTGCTGCGTCATGCCAGAGCTGCTTCAGGGCGCCAAGAGCTAAATTGGTTTACGAGTTGATGCGAAGCAATGCTGATGAAGACATAATTACAAACACAAAGGCAGAAACATGAAATGCAACCTAGAATGGACACAGACAAATAAATAAGGCGTTTAAGAAATGGATTAAAGTCATGTTTATGCTGGACACATTCACTGTGGCACGAAATGCCGCAGACGGTGCGCACACCTCAAAGATGCTGAGAGGCGTCTGTAGCTACTCGACACCAGCGGCCTGCTGGGTCGACTTCAAAAGCATTAGCGGTTGAGCAGTGTTCTACAGTTAGCTTTAACCAAAGTTCTACTGCCCAAATATGCAAACACAAACGTTTCTGAAAAAGTGTGCTTTAATGTGTTGAATCCACACTTGCAGTGTACTTAATAATATTGACAGCTAGTTGTTATGGGTACTGCAGTCCACATTCAAAAATTGGATAGAGTTTTTTCTCCCACTCACTTCTCCTCAGACTTAATGCTTACGTGGGTTGCCAGGTTGAGGGCACGAGCCTTACACTGCACGTTGATACAGTATGTCTCAGGTCGCAGTGCTTTTAAATGGATGCTGAGGTTTTTTTTAGTTCAGGTTGAATCTTGAATCTCTGACCCAGCTTATTTGCTCGCTGGCTTTCATGGCTGCATAATGCTGTGTTTTTCAACAACTGGCATCCCTGGGCGGTCAAAATACTATTGGGTCAATGGTCAGTGGGTGGAATCATTCAGACCTAAACCAAAATAGGCATTCGGACAAGGAACACACATTTCAAAAGTCAAAAACTGGCTTTAACAGTATTTTTTGGAGAACTTGCCCTATTTATTACAACACCTATTTCATACAGGACGATATGTTTAGAAAAGATAATGCGTGTAAAAAATAAAAAAAAAGAAGGCAACTTCAGTCTATTTTAAAAAAGACACTTTCATGGCTCTTCTTTAGACACATAAGTAGACACTTAACTATGCTTTTTTAAAAGTGCGCTAACATATAATTCTGTATATCATTGATTGTGTTCTACAATTAGGGGTGCGTTTCCCAAAAGCAACTTTGGCCACAAGTTCTATCTTTACCATTAGAGTTCAGAGGAACTTGCGACCCATAGAGTTAGTGAAACGCATCCCTGATGGATTTATTATATATTTAATTTGCTGCCCCCTACTGGACTGGAGGATGAAGTGTTGAATGATGCATAGGAGAGCTTTTTTTTTTTTTACTCTAACTTCTCCTAGAGCTTTAACTCTACAGACTCCAAATTCAACCCAGATATTCAGACTAATCTGAAGTTAGTTGATATATATTTTCAGACTGATCCGACTTATGTTTTCCTAAAAATGACAATTACAATTGGGAAAAATCCCATAGACTCCCATTCACGGAATGTTCAGATGAGCCAAGACTCTGCCAACTGTCAAAATTCAAATCTAAACACACTGCAGCCAATTAGACTCAATCAAACTTCCCTTCTATGTACTATTTCTATCCAATTTAAACTCCTTTAAGCTTCCATTCTACCTGATACTATTTCTAATCTATCTAAATCATTCTAGCAACATGCTAATAATGCTACAAACACGCTAACCATGATAAATTACATGCTAGTAACTAGCTTATCATGCTAACAACATGCTAATAATGCTAGAAACACGCTAACCAATGCTAAATTACATGACAGTAACTAGCTTATCATGCTAACAACATGCTAGTAACTAGCTAATCATGCTAACAATGTGCTAATAACTAGCTAATCATGCTAACGCCATGCTAGTGACAATACTAAATGTACTAGAAACATGCTAGAAACATGTTATTCATGCTAGTAACTTGCTAATCATGCTAGTAACTTGCTAATCTTGCTAGCAATATGCTAGTAACATGTTAATCATGGTAGTAACGTGTTTGTCATGCCGTTGGCGTATTCCATTTGTTTCTGTCTGGTCTTGTCTCTTTGTATCTTTTGGTTTAGCCCTCATTATGTTCATTCGTGTCACCTGTTTTGTACACCTGCCTTCACTTTAGCCCTTTAGTTTCAGTGTATTTATACCTCTGTCTTTTTGTTTGTATTCATGTCTTGTTAAAGTTGTGTCTGTGCCGTCTCGCTGAGCTCTGCGCAGCTCTCTGCGATTTCCCTTTCGTGTCTTTTTTAAAACCTCAGTTTAGTATGAATTCCTGTTTCCGAGTCCTGCCTGCCTGTCGGGGAAGCGAGAGGAATATGCTAATAACTTTTAATTATGCTAGAAACATGCTAGTAACTTGCTAATCATGCTAGCAATATGCTAGTAACATGTTAATCATGCTAGTAACGTGTTAATTAATCATGCTAGAAACATGCTAGCAATATGCTAGTAATTTCTTAATCATGTTAGCAATATGCTAATAACTTTTAAATATGCTAGAAACATGCTAGCAACATGCTAGTAACTTGTTAACCATGCTAGTAACTTGCTAATCGTGCTAGCAACATGCTAGTAACTTGCTAGTAACTTGCTAATCATGCTAGCAACATGCTAGTAACTTGCTAATCGTGCTGGTAACTTGCTAATCATGCTAGTAACTTTCTAATAGTGCTAGAAACATGCTAATCATCTGTCTATCTATCTATCTATCTATCTATCTATCTATCTATCTATCTATCTATCATCTGACTTTATAATCTATTTCTAACTATTTCAGACTAAAACATCAAACTTAAACTTTTACAACTTTTCCAACTTAAACTGTTTTAACTTCTTAAACTATTTTAAACTTTTCAAACTTTCAGCTCCGGCTTTCTCAAGCCATTGTAAAGTTTTTCTCAACAAACCTTTTTATGTAGTTTTAAAATAAAAATGTATCCTTTTTTTCCAGAGGTGCAACTAAGCCTCTATATACATTTGTGTATGAGTCGGGGTATAATATACCTCATGTCAAGACTTCTTTATAATATCTTTATTCATGATAACTACAGTATCATATATTTCAAAACCCTTAGTTTTAGGTGAGTTTATATATTGCTTTGGCTGCACTGGTGTGCTTTTGGTCCGGATGGACCTGCTAATGTTATGTCTACAAGCACACAATGAGGTTATATGTCTGTTCTATTATTAGTGTGAATTAAGTAGTTCATGTTATCAAAATATAAATTAATTTAAAGACCCCCCAAAGTGTCCAGCTGGGAAATGGCTGGACTTCAATTTGCTTACTTATGATTCTGTCTGTTTTAGAAACTAATTTAAGTTCCAGGCAACTTTTCTATTATGGAGGCCACGTTCAGTTAGCTGACCCAGAAATCCCTGCTGTAAATGAACATTATTCATTGCTGGGATACAGTGCTTTAGACCTCAATTAACTGGACTTGCCACCTGTTTTGTGGAGGCTAAATGGATTCAGGGTTTTCAATAAATTGCTTCTCGTGCTACATATTAGTGGGAAAAAAAAGTGTTTAGGATATATTGAGCCTTACAAAACCTGCACTGCCCTATTAAGCATACTGTAGGTTGTGTTACAATACAAACACACTGAAATCATTATGCAATCACATTTATCTCTACTCCAAATCTAGAGAGAGACAGATTATTGCAACATTCCCTTCAAAGCTCCTTCACTCCCAACACAAATATGCACACGCTTTGACAGAGAGAAAATATATATGCATGACAAATCATGTGTTTTTCTGACATCTATAAATTATTAATAATTTTTTGTAACGCAAATTACCTAAAATTGCATGTGTGATATATATATAAAAAAAAAAAAACTAAATTCTGGTTCATTATCCATCTGTTAAATCCAAGTCACATATGGAAACATTTGAAAACAAGGCTTGAATATCAGGATTAATGTGCTCACAAAAGTACTCATCTTCCTATAAATTAATAAATAAATTTGCTTATTTGTTTTAGCTGTAGTGAAGCTGTTTTAGTTTATGTGCTTTTTTATTAGCTTTTTAAAAACCCTGTTTAGCTTTGATTTATGTAGTTAGTTAGGTAGGTAGATAGTTGTTTAGTTAGTTCTGTTTTATGTAATTATTTTAGTTTAGTTAATAACACTGAACAAGTTTAGTTAAGGCTTAGAATATAAAGAGTACATATCTGATAACGTGCGGTGTGTTTTAAACTAAGGAAATCTTATATTCATAAGTGGTCATCTAGAATGAATAGTAGCTGCTGACATTTATTTTCAGAGATCACTTCTAGTTTCTGTTTGTAGATATATAAGTTTGGCAAAATCTATCTGTTCCTGCTTTCCTCCAACTCATCTGCAATTCCAATCGTTCCAGATCAGCCAAGCATATCCGTGCAGCATCTGACAGGCCTATCTTATATGGCCAGGTAAGAGGAAGTGAGGAAAAGAGGAGAAAGTCTGCAGGTCTGGAGCTCATTATGGATTCCAACCATGGCCTTTCCCACTGAACTTCCACCTGCTGGCCCTCAGGAAACTCGTTCCGGTGCTGCTTCTGTCCATCACGCTCCAGATTTGCCTCGGTGGAACATTCAATTTCTTTTATAAGAGCACTCCAGTAGATTGGGCTGACCCGTGCGATTTAGTACAGAATCACGACGATGTTAACTTCAAGGCTGATAGTGAGTGTGTGTGATCTTCTGGAGGACATTACAAAGTGACGGATGTCTTGCATGTTCTGTATCTCAGCCAGGACACCATGCGTTATATAGGCACTAATATAATTGAAAGAAACTTGCCATGTTGAACATGTTTAAGAAATATGAGATCAGGTTTGGAATGGTCTTTAGGAAATGAGGTCCTCTCACTGGGTTGTTCTCAGGTTGTCTGTATGAATACTGCCGTGCTGTGGCGAAGGACAGAAGTGCATTGAATGCAGATGAGTTCATGACCCTAAAATGCTCTTAATAGGCTACTTTTTTATTATTTCAGTTAGTTGCCAAAGCAGCATTTACTATTTTGTGTATTTATGTATTTATTTTAGTTTGCATAAGTGTGGGTGTTTGTTTTTGTTTTGTTTGTTTGGGGTTTTCGTTTTTTCTAAATCTAATATTCATTGTATTTTATATTAACTCTTATTTCAATTTATGAAAATAACACTGAAATCATATTTTGTCATGTAATATGTATATATTAATTCAGCTCTATAGAGTATGTCAGTTACTGAAATCAATTTTTAATAGTTTGCTAAAGTTTTTCATACATTTTGTCAGCTCTATTTAAATTATTAAAGACATTTTTATTAATTTGAGTTAAAGTTTTTTTTATATTTATATTTAATTTAATTTAATCTCTATTTTAATTAAATAGCTTTTAATCATTTTAATTTCTGTAATATTACTACTTTAGATTTAGTCAACAATAACAACAATTTAGGCAAGGATAGTTAATGTTGTAAAATGCATTGTGGTATGATTCCCCAAACTTATTTATTTATTTAATTATTTATTTATACATATATTTTAATTGATTTACTTATGAAAAAGTTTTATTTTATTTATTTTTTTAAATAAATGCATGCACTTACTTGTTTTCTTAGTGCAAGGGCAATGTTATATTACTTTTTACATTGTGGTTATTCCATATGACATTGTGGTGTAAAATGCTATGAAAGTTTTTTTGTTTTTGTTTTGTTTTTCCCCCTAAACCATGTAAAACATGAATATAAATAGAATATATGAATATAATTTTTGAAAAACCAGGACAAGGAAAGTTCAGACTGTTAAATGTCATGTGGTGCAACTCCACGAAAACCTAATGATATCTATGTTGTTGAAAACAAAAGATGTGTCTCAGTCAGCTCCCTTGTTCAGTAGTAAAGGCTAATGTCTCATTCGCGAAATCCTTCTAGTCCACTGGAATGTTCACTCCCTGAAAAATGCAGAAATGATGTGATTAAAGAAAATAAAAAGTAATATGAAAATTATATTGGTCCTGCGTGTTGTTTATTAATCCCAGTGATGACGTCCTACTATGTTGTCCGTTGACGCTGCACATAATCACGTCACTGGATGTATGTAACATTTATATTTCTAAGTTTAATTAAGCTTTGACGATGGAACAGAAGTTTTTCAAAACCCTATAGTGACACATTTTAGGTATAATTAATAGTAGTTGCTGACATGATGATTCAGCTCCAGTAATTTTTAGATTATTTACCAGCCAGTATAATATCTATTCATATTTTCAACTGCCTTTTAGTTTTAGATTTTCAGTGTTAACCTTTATACTTTCATTTAATTTTCAGTTTTAGTAATTTTCAGTAATTACTTAAAAGTACTTTTTTATATTTTATACTTTTGTCATGTTTATTGGTTGTTGTTTTTTTCTCCCTTTATTTCTATATTCTTTAAATATTTTATCAGATTACCAGGGCAACATTTTTTTATTTTATTTATTTTTTTTTTATTTATTTATTTATTTTCCCAAGATTTATATATGTATATGTTTTGGGTGGTTGCACCACTTGACATTTAAAAACCTGAACTAACTTTGCCATGTAAAGGCGGCCAAATTTTCTTTCCTTAACACAAAAGTCAAGATTGTCGTCAGGGATCCATTTTATTACATTCTGCAATTGCCTGCTTTTTTGTTTGGTTGCAAGATTGCAAGACAAGGTCGTATGCTTTGTTTTTGGGGGCCCAAAACTGTTTGCTTATCAAACAATATTAAAAATATCTTCTTCAACAGAAAACATAAACCTTTATCGGTTTGGAACCATATGAAGAACAGTAAAATGATGACAGATTTTCCATTTATAGTTGTGATATCTCTTTAAGTGTCTTCCCTTTCAAGAGAAAGAGATTTTAAAGTGCTTACCTGCCCCGATTAAATCATTTATTGATCAAAAAGCCACGCATTGCTAACAGACAGGGTGATATTGTTGTTGACATGCTCCTTCTGTACAAACTTGTGTGCTTCCCTACTGATGGCTAATTAAAACGTTAGCACAAACGAACAGTGTGCCAGAGGACAGTATGGTTAGCAGACTGTGAGGAAAAGCCTGCTAAGGGACCGAAGAAGTGCTTTGATGATGAAAATGTGGGGCAGAACAAGAAAGAGGCAAAGATGGGCTGCGAGCGCTATTTTTTTATTTGTTCATCGCTGACAAGCAGAACCTCAGCAAAACGTTTTCATGTTATTATTTTGTTTACTATAATTCCAGTGGGTCTTTTCTTCAAACTTGTGTCTATAAATCGCTGAACGTCACGTCAGATCTGCATCCATCACACCAGACGTTTATTCATTTTTGTGTATGAGTGGACACAGCTGTCATTTTGACGGCTCTCAGACCTCACAACAAAGGAAGTGAAGTTAAAAATACCTCTACTGTAAATCAAAACCCGATGTTACAATGAAACGCCATTTAGAGCGATCAAAGTCCAAACAAAACACAAGGGGATTTAGGGTTTTTTTGGGAGAAACACATTGATCTGGTTCAAAAACACAGGCTGCTATTAGATTATTATCTTGCTGTATGTTATTAGCACAGAAAGATAAAAATGCTGCTTTCTTTAACCATTATGTAACCACAAACATTTTACTTTGAAGTTGCACAGTTTTTTTCCCTTCACTTTCTCTCAAAAGGATAGATAATATTACAGTATGTAGTATACAGAAAATCTGTCCATCTACAATCTATTTATTGTAGCATTATAGCATTTTCCTATTTTAACATTTTTATAGGTGAAATCACAATTTCTTCAAAAAATAATAACATGTTAGTATCAATAGTGATACAAATTGTTTACATAACATTATTATTAGTTAATGTATAATCTTTTAATAAATAATACATTTAAAAATTATTATGGTTAGTACTTTTTATTATGGTAAAGAATAATTGTTATTATTTTCAGTGTGACTATTTAAAGGAGCTATATGTAAGAAATGGCCAAAACTGGTACTGCAATCACTTTCAAAATACTTTCAAAATATTGTTGAGCGGTGTCTCCCCTCCTCCTCCTCCCCATTGATTGAGATAAGCCAACACAGTCTCACGAGCAACTAGTACATATTCGTACGAGGTGCCAATTTGTACTAATTCGTACGACCTCACTGGTACGATTTCGTACGATTTGTCTAAAACCACGTGATGGGTAGGTTTAGGGGTGGGGTTATGTTTAGGTCATTTGTACAAATTCATACGAATTGGCATCTCGTAAAATACGTACGATTTAGAGTAAATCGTATGAATTCGTACGAGTGAGGTCGTACAAATTCGTACGAATTAGCCACCTCGTAAAATATGAGATAATATGAATTGCCATGAGATCAGGTTGGATAAGCTGCAGGATCCAGGAATGTTTGCTGCTACGAGGATATTCCAATGGCAAGTGACGAGTCCTACAAAGTAAGTTTATTTTCTATTAATTAATGTTAAATTAAATTGGATTGAAAAATCCATATTCTGTGCATTCTATCTTTTGGGCTATGCAGTAATTTTCCCATGGTAAAATAACATTTTCTAACATCCTCAATACCCCCTGCCAAATGAAAATTTCATGTCCATTAGCTTAAATATGTGCAAGATTATATGACAGTGTTTACTTTTTTTGGCTGTAGAACTTGAATGAAAACAGTAATACAGGTCACCTTAGCACATTTAATCCAAAATATACGCGAATAACAAATTATTTTACTGTGGTAATGTTAGACTACTGTCTCAGATTGACAGAGAAACAGGCTTTACTAATACATTGCTAAATGTTAGCAATGACGAGTCACCGTTTCAATTTCCCAAATGCAAACCCTTGTCTTATTTCGCACTTTGTCATGCCGTATTTCGGATTCATAGTGAGATCTTTTAGATTTCGTACTCAAAATGTTTTTTTTTTAGTAGCTGCTGCAGCCGTGTCACTTAATGCAGATCAGGCAACCTGGATGCCGAAACACTACTGACTGATTGGGAGATAGATGGAAAGTGGCACTTCAGGCCAAAACAAAACATGACAACATAAACATCAGTTGAGGGCTTCAACTGCACTTTTTAAATGAGAATATCCAGGCTGTGCTGTCAGCGATATGAGTACTTGAAATTAGCATGATTTCTTAATGCCTGTTGAACATAACAGGGCCATTATTTATGATCATCTGCCGAAATTGCAACAGAAGCTGTACAGTACATCCAGAATCGGGCTCTACAGTCACCAAAGACGCTGCAATCAAGCCACAGAGTAACTAATATGGACGCAGAATTCCATGGTCTCCCGAGACTGAGGACGCCAGAGAGAGAGAGAGACAATACATTTCTTACATACGGTTCCTTTAAGGCAACTAACAGTTAACTAAGTATTAGTAGTAGTACTAGGGATGTCCCGATCAGGTTTTTTTGCCCTCGAGTCCGAGTCATTTGATTTTGAGTATCTGCCAATACCGAGTCCCAATCCGATACTTCTATAATACATAAAGAAAGCATAAGCAAGAGCAAAGAAACGGATACAGGATGTTCGTTATTTTTTTTATTTAATTCAACTTATTTTAACATACAACTCTGTTAACAAACAGAGCACTTCTATGAGGCAGCTGG
>JAUCMS010000049.1:13008368-13018414 GCA_032357445.1 Enteromius radiatus | reverse complement strand
TTGTATTGTCTCATCTTTGGCGATATCAAAGGACCGGGGAGGGAAACAATTCCAAGAGAGGGGAAATTTCCCAACATTTTCAAAGCCATTGAAGAATCCATTTTGGGTTTCCCAAAGAACCTTTTTGAATGGTTATTAAAAGAAACATTTTTCCTTAGCGAAAAATAATATAACCACCTGAATAGTATTTCCCACTATAAAAACATTCGTGCAATGGAAAGATTCCACTGATGTTAAAGGTTCTTCAAGAAACATTATAGTGTTGATTCTTTATAAAATCTTTAATGGTTTCTAGTCTTTGTCCTTCATCACAGCTAATGCAGTTTTAGTTGTGAATTTTCAAGTTATTTTAGTGTTCTGTCAGAAACTATGAATTTCATGTCTTTGTCACCAGAGGAGGATGGCAGGACTCAACATCCTGTCATTTCGATGGATTCCTTTTAGAGACATGGGTGGAGGGCAGGTCAGCTCTGCCTCAAATCTTGTTGAAACCTCCAAGAAAAAGCAGAACTATTATAGGAATATGCAGTCCAGGTCATACAAAATAATTATAGTTCAGGAGAATTACAGCTAATGCTTTAGCTTGAATGCTCTAAATGAGTAATAGAGGCTATTGTAGGGGCACTTCCAGATTCTCACATCTTTGCGTTATCTCCAAGTGAGAGGACAGAGAACACTGTAATTGTCTCAGTTATGGGCCAATCACAAAGAATGTGTTTTTGTATAATGAAAATATGTGCTAGGTTATACTGTGTTTGCACTCATGTCTCTTTTGCAACATATTAAAAGTAGTATAACCTATTTTAAAAAATAGATGCTTCTCAAGATGCTTTATATATATATATATAATTTTAAATTTAGATGCAACAGTGCATAGATTAATGCAGGGTTTGCATTTTAACAATGCAAGAACCAGTGCAGTGGAAGCATTCGTAATGTTAATGGAAGTGGGGGAAGGAATGGAAAAATAAATGTTTGTAATGACATCAGGGTGAGTAAACGATGAAAGAATTTCTATTTCTGTTAGATTTGCATTCGATTTGAATAAGCTCGTTTCAGTCAGATGATTGGGATAATTAAGAAGGATTGGATTTCCGCTACATTTTCTTCTTGAATTTCCTCAATTCCGTTGAAACTGATAACATCACCGACAGACAAGAATGAAGGAAACAATAGCAGATGCTCAATATCTCTGAGAATCATTATCATCAGAGGTGTAATGCTTTGCGATGAAGGTCCTCAGTTTAATTAACTATCTACATTCAATTTGGAAATACAGCTCAAATAAAAGAATAGATCTGCTAACAGTACAGTAGCACAAATTAAATGAGTCTCTCATGTGCTGAGTATGAAGAGAGATAAAAAGGGACAAAACAGAATGCTCAAGCTTGCATAGGGTTAAACAGAGAGAGAGAGAGAGAGAGTTTCTCTGTATAACCAAGGAAACACTCCCATTATAACACGTGTGATGTGCTTCTAAACTAGAAAAGCATTTTTACATCAGCTCAGGGCTTCTGAGGAGAACCTCCACCTTTCATTTTCATGTCACTGATGTTTTAACAGTGGATTGTGCCCAAACTATAAGGTAAGATTTTTGTTAATATTGGTTTACTATATGTGACCTATTCAAAGACTTTATTTACTATCATTTTATGGCTGTCTTGTCAGATATTAAAGGCATTATTAGAATGGAAATCGATTTGGGTGGTTACCTTAATAAAATGCTTGAGGGAATGTGTGTGTAAATTAGGTTTCAGACCGATTGATCGGTTCTCGGTGCTCTTTCTGGTTTCATGTGGTGCTTAAATGTCTGACACACTTGTTGAGCTCTCGTGATTATGCTTTAAAAAAGTATGCATTATTTTCTCTTGATTAACGCAAATGCTTGGGGAAAAAAGACATACTAAATACTATTTTACTGCATATACAGCCTATTGGCGTGATTACATTTATGAATGCGTGAATCTAGTTCTCATGTAACCTATATATACAGTATAATTGTATGATTATTTGTATTGAATGCACTCACTAACCTGATTTTACCAAGTGCAACATGTCCCTGGGTCAATATCTTTGTTAATCCTAGGGACAACATTGGGATTAACCAATCAGATTTGAAGAAACCGTTTACAGTTGTTGTGAAGTCTTGGCTTACAATAAGAGTTTAGTGCATTGCTCTGATTTTAGGCATTACTCATGGGTAAGGTTAGGTTTAGGTATAGAGATATGGTCAATACTATATTTTTGCATTAAAATGTTGTCCCAGGTTTTCTACAAAAAATGGGACACAGTACTTGGCAAAATCAGGACATGCTAGTGGACTTCAGATTTTGTACTTGCTAATAATTTATTTCAAAGTGCATTGAAGTCATTATGTTTTAATAATCAATTGTTCTGCTTTAAAAGAAGTACACTTGTTTTGACTGGTTGACTGTGTGCTGCATACGTAGAATTAATTATTAAAGTAAATTTATCATTTTAACTGTTCTGTGTTATTTGATATTACATTTAAAAAAATTAAACAGTTTTTAAAAGTATTTTACAGTGTACTTCATTTTCTCAAGCATAATACATCACATTATAATTATATATGCTGATCCCAACATTAAAAATGATGTAATAACGTGGCTGTATACCGGCTGCTTTGGCTTGGAAATTAGCATGCTTTGTTAATGCGGTTTGTATCACAGTTTTCTGGCCACGGTAACGGTTCGGTTTCGATACATCAATATTACTGTACAGTACTGTATGTGAGCTCTAACATAGCAGGAGGTCATTTGGCCTTTCTATTTCAAGTTATCAAGGTACAGAGACAATATTAAATGTAAAAAAGGTACAGATTAAGTCAAAACACAAAATTTATTTTTTAAAAAAGAACCCTTATTTTTGCCCTCTTTCAAAAACGGACAATATAAAAAGTGCAGTATAAAGTGAAATGTAAACATGAACATTATTCACATAAATGATCGTCTTGCTGATGGTATTGCAGCCTCTGTGTTGTCTTTTGAGACCGGGTTTTTTCCCAATGTATTCAGAGGGCAGACAGCAAGATGATCAAGGGGTTTGAGATAAAAATGAAATCGCGCTAAAATCCTGCAACATCGCATAGAGCACCTTTAAACTAAATGTGTCTCATTCTATTTCATTCCTCCAACCCGCCAAAGACAGTAACCACCTCTATGCTTCCACTAATAGCATGGCTGCTCAACCATGAGGTCAGACCCTGCTGGGGAATCAGCAGTCCTTCTCAAATATCCTGCCATTCATTATAACAATTTCTGTGAACCTGTAGCTGTTCACTCTTTCCCTTCCAATTCCACACATCACCATCCAACTGTATCCACTGGGAATCTCACTGCGATATAGCTTCCTATACTTTCTATTTTCCCTCCTTCTCCTTATATATATATATATATATATATATATATATATAATGTATATTACTTATACTATGAGCTTTGCTAAGCTGTTTTGGCATGTACCAATCTTGCATATTATGTAGGACGGAATTAAATGTAGTTGCATTGAAATGCTGCAACACACTAGACTGTAAATCACACCATATTCTGTTGAGGATATTTAATCTCTCCTCTTTTCTATCCAAAATGTCGTTTCATTATTTAGGGCAAATTACAGCCTTGAAAAATCTTCTCATTTGCCTGCTTGCATGAGCCAGTGGAAAACGAACCTCATCAGATTCACCTCAGGGAATGAATTCAGCAATAATATCCAACATGGTCTCATAAAAATATGTACTTTGGTGCACTTTGGTACACTTGTCTGTGGCACTAGAACGTGTTTAATACGTGAACCCTCACACATTTTTATTAACGTTGACATAGGTAAGTATTGCTGTGTTTTTATTACGTCGCTTCAGTGGTTCAGAATTCATATACTGTATACAGGGACTGTTTCTAAAAGTCAATACTTTATGATGTTGGAGATATGCCCTACACCAAATCTAACCCGGATCATACTGGAGCTTTCCAAGTGTTACGCTACTGAACGAACCTAATGTCTATGAAAGCTCATAGACATGAAGCTGGATGTGTGTGATGCTAACATTCAAAAGCACCAGTTTTCAAATCTCCCAGCAAATTAATATTGTTCTGAAGTCATCACATGATATACTTCTAGTAATTGTGCTCAAATTATGCTTTATTAATCCAAACTCTGTGTGAAAAGGAATAAAAGCTGTCAACGTTGTACTGCCTCTAGTGTTCATTTCTTTTGGAAACTGCACTGATGTACTTATTGGTACGTATTTCGTTTCTCGCTAAAAAAAGGTTCTCCCAACTACATTTATGTCATGGGACCAGGCAGATGATATCAGTGACCCACTGGTACTTAGCTTGTGTGCATTTTACATAAATCATCAAGATCATTAAGCAAATATATTTCTTATCTGATGTCTTCAACCCTTTTATGTTCCCTCACTAGGTCCAGAATGATTGCCAAACCCAACTGTTCTTCAACGGATTCCTTGGCATCAAGATGCATCCAAGATCTGCTGTGCAACACCACAGTAGTGTTGAACCTCAGTGAGGTGGAAATGGAAGAGTTCTGCCTCAACCAGGACGAGTATCTGGAGAAGTATCTGGGGCCTAGACGTTCCTCCGTGTTTCTGCCTGTGTGCATCACCTACCTGCTCATCTTTTTGGTGGGAGCGGTGGGGAACATTCTTACATGCATCGTTATTGCTCGCAACAAGATCATGAGGACACCCACCAACTTCTACCTGTTCAGTCTGGCGGTTTCAGACCTGCTGGTGCTTCTTCTGGGAATGCCTTTGGAGCTCTACGAAATGTGGAGTAACTATCCGTTCCTTTTTGGCAAAGGCGGCTGCTATTTTAAGACCTTCCTCTTTGAGACTGTTTGCTTTGCCTCCATCCTGAATGTAACAGCGCTGAGTGTGGAGCGCTACATAGCTGTGGTCCATCCGCTCAGGGCAAAATATGTCATGACGCGCACTCACGCCAAACGGGTGATCTTAAGCGTGTGGAGCGTGTCTGTTTTGTGCTCCATTCCCAACACCAGCCTCCATGGTATCTTCACCCTCCCTCTTCCCAAAGGGAAAGGAGTAGGTGCCATGTCCACCTCCGCTACCTGCATGCTGGTCAAGCCGCGTTGGATGTACAACCTGATCATTCAAATCACCACTCTGCTGTTTTTCCTCCTGCCCATGTTGACCATCAGCGTGCTGTATTTGCTCATCGGCATGCAGCTGAAACGTGAAAAGATGTTGCAGGTCCTGGAGGCAAAAGCCAGTCTGGGACAAGACAGCTTCTCTAATGTGCGCAGTCAGCAGCAGAAAACACGTCGCCAGCAGGTCACTAAAATGTTGTGTAAGTAGGCCAGCTGGCCAATAACTGGATTCTCATGTATAACAGTGCCTTGGCTGTTTTAGATCATATTGCACTGCAAGTATATTCTTAACTTGTGTGACCTGCTCCATCCCTTGAGTCGTTTTGAAACACATCTTGAGTTTTTTGCACTGAATTAAACTGCATTATAATGATATAATTATTTGGTTTATACTACACACCATTGTTGACATATAGGAAGATTGTCTATATTTATACTACTTTAAATTTAAATAACTACATAATAGTATAATCGGTTGTTTAATATAGTGCATATATACAGTGTATGATTCACTGTAGGAAGTCTAAACTAAAGAGCACTAGGCATTGAATTAATTTTGTGAGATGGAAGGTTTTTCACAAGCTGTTTAAATAAAGTGTTCCCTCTGCACAGAAAACCTTACTTACTTCTGGCTCTTATTAACATTAAATTGGATGTGTCAGCACTCAGCACCACTTTCCTTGAGTGAAAATTTACGTTTGTTTTACCCTGGTTTAAGTAATCATATTTCTGAGACTTTACACAGTGAAATGAGGAATAATATTCAATAGGGTAATGTTCAGAAAGCATGCCTTGGTTTAAACATTATTGAAATGTGTCATATGATGTTGGATGGTTCAAAAAACACATTATTTTGTATTATATTGTTTCTCCCCTAAGCCCCACCTTCCTAAAATGGGTCGATTTTATCATTTTAAAAAAGCGAGGTGTGCTCTGATTGGCCAGCTATCCAGTGCACTGTGATTGGCCGAATACTTCAAGCCCTTACCATAATGTGATGCCGTGTACCGCCACTATGACACAAAAACAATAAGAGCGCATAATTAGACATTTGTTACATACAGTGCATCCATACTGATTATAATGACTTAGTACTGTCTTTTTACACGTATCGTTGCATCGCGCCTCGTGAACATAACATCGTGTCTGCATTCGTGATCGGAAAAATGACAAACAACAAGCATTACTCTACACTGCTCAAAACTCGCATTTGAATAGATTCTACAAATAATAAAATCATAATCCATAATCTAGTCATAATCTTTTTTGGTTTTGAGACTTTAGTCAAATTTAGCAATGTTATATATGCACTAACAGCTTGTGATACCCCCAAAAGAAAGGAAAACTTGAAATCACAAGCCTAAATGTTATATGTGTTTTCTCCTCAGTTGTACTAGTGGTCATGTTTGGCATCTGTTGGGCTCCGTTCCACACCGATCGACTCATGTGGAGCTTCATGGACCAGAAGAGCAGTGAACACATGAAGATTTTCCAGATCTATGAGTACGTCCATGTCATCTCTGGGGTCTTCTTCTATCTCAGCTCAGCAATTAATCCGATTCTCTACAACCTCATGTCCACCCGCTTCAGGGAGATGTTTAAAGAGGTGATGTGTCACCACAAATGGCGTTCTGTCCCACGGAAACATTCTCTGAGCATGACGAGGGTTACTGTACGCAGCACTCTGAGTGATGTCCCACCTTGCAACGGCACTGTCACTCCTGAAGGAGAAGACTGTGATATGGATGAGGAAATGTCAGGAAAATAAGACCAGCTTCTCTTAAAAAAATGACATTCATTGTCAGTGCTTTAAATCACCTCTGCAGCTTTAAAAGACATCCATGAATCCAAAACTATACATTTAAACTTAAATGATTGTTACAAACATATATTATAAAAATATATTAATCAAGTGTAAAGAATCTGTGACTGTCCTATATATTCCCAACTATAACTCTTTCTTTGTTGGTTATCAGCATATGTTCCAATAAGTGCAAAACGAGTGATGCAGATCAGCTTGTTTTTAACCCACTGGAAATTGTGTTAAAATCTTAGAATCTACTAAAATTCATTCCAAAATGACGTTCTGAATGAAGCAGTCAAGTGAACAATTCAAAGAATCATTCAAAAAAACAAAGACCTGTCATGAATCTCTATATGACACAGGCTAATAGCAAAATCGCAAAATGATTTGAATCGCTCCAATCGGATCACGTATCACAAATCATTTGATAACGGGATTTCAAAGCGCGTTTCGCGAATCATTTGATTCAGAGCGGGATTTCAAAGCGCATTTTGTGAATCATTTGATTCATAACGGGATTTCAAAGCGCATTTTGTGAATCATTTGATTCATAACGGGATTTCAAAGCGCGTTTCGCGAATCATTTGATTCAGAGCGGGATTTCAAAGCGCGTTTTGTGAATCATTTGATTCAGAGCGGGTTTTCAAAGCGCGTTTTGTGAATCATTTGATTCAGAGCGGGATTTCAAAGCGCGTTTCGCGAATCATTTGATTCATAACGGGATTTCAAAGCGCGTTTCGTGAATCATTTGATTCATAACGGGATTTCAAAGCGCGTTTCGCGAATCATTTGATTCAGAGCGGGATTTCAAAGCGCGTTTTGTGAATCATTTGATTCAGAGCGGGTTTTCAAAGCGCGTTTTGTGAATCATTTGATTCAGAGCGGGTTTTCAAAGCGCGTTTCGCGAATCATTTGATTCATAACGGGATTTCAAAGCGCGTTTTGTGAATCATTTGATTCAAAACAGGACTTCAAACTGCATTTCGCGAATCATTTTATTCCCCCTAGGAATAAAAATAATTCAGAAGGGGCAGGGATACATAGACCCGGGGGATGAACATTGCAATGTATATTACAATGCTATACACTTTTTTTTGTTCCAGAATCACACTTTGAACGAATCAGTTACATAAATAACTGAATCAAAAGACCGCAACCTACTGGTTTAGAGTGTAATCTGCTGAATGTATGTCTGAAAATCTAACCTGATTTTGTTGAGTTCGACGTATCCGTGGGGCAACATCTACAACATTGTGATTAGCCAATCTGTTTATAGTTTTTGTGAAGAGTGTTTGGTGCTTGTACATGAGTGTCAGTCATCTATCATTAAATATGATTTTAGGCATTACTCGTGGGTAAGGTTGGGTTTAGGTGTAGGGATATGGTCAAAACTAAAATTTTGGATTCAGACTGTGCATGGCCAGTCAGGTTCGAGGATCAGATTCAAAGATAACATTTGTATAACTGATTTATAGTGAAATTAGCGTTATTTACAACATGATTTCCGTGTTATTTGAAAATCAAGTGTAGTGAATAAGTAGTGGTTTGTGAATTCGCTGAAGAATATTTCCTGTATTTTCGGCTTTATTGTGCAAGATGTATAAATATATAATGTAGAGTATTTGCTGTGCAACTGCGTGACCTAAGACATGACATTTGACATTAGATTCAGAGAACAATTTACATTTTCTTACAGGCTCACAGAAAGAGGAATAAGACAGAAGGCTAATTCATGCTAAAGGGTAAGGGCATATATTGCAGACATGAACCATGCACACCTGACATAAACAAAATGTCAATGCAAACCACTGATCCTTCCGAGTGAAAACATTTGCTAGTGTTTTAATACAACTCAAAACTTTCTTACTTTCTTAAAGGACATCCATGAGTTGTCAGTGCACATTATTGTCAGAATGAAAATATTTGCTTTGAAACCCTAACCCTGACATGAAATGGATCAAGTAAATGGCAATTTACATGATCCATTTCATGTCAGTGTATTAAAAAAAAAAAAAAAATATATATATATATATATATATATATATATATATATATATATATATATTTGGCATTATATAAGTTTACATGGAATGTTCATAGAAAATATGCCAAAAAAATGCTTTATTTTATGATGAAATGTTTTATTTTTAATGTCTAATGTCCTATAATATTTCCAACTTTGAATCTCTTCTTGTGACAAGCTTTGTAAATAAAATATATTGCTCTGCAAACCACAGTGGAATGGTTTCATATAATTTGCTGATATCTACAGCAACTCAAACATGTCCATAATAACATAAAAGCGCTGGCAGCTCCCTTCTTTATGAAATGTATAAAAGTGGCCCTGGTGAAAGTCCGGATATAAAGGGAAGACGGATGGATAATGACACAGTTCACTAAGGTAAGGTAAATAGAGTCTGGAAAGACAGATATAGGTTATTACGTCCCTGAGAATTTGATTGAAAATATGCTAAAAGCCACAAAGAAATATCCTGTACTCCTACATGAACAATAATTGGGCTTCAGAAGATTTGTTCATAATTCTGGGTCACTCTTAGCAGATGACCTCTGATCAGACAGACTGATCAAAGCCTGTGATGCCATTTTTATTAAAAATATATTGTTTCCCCTTAGATAAAATCTTTATTTATGGAACATATGGAAGGTATGAGGGGCGAACAAATCAGATACCATTGTAAGATATCATACAACATCTCAGCATGCCATATCTGTAGAAGAAATCATTGTTTTCCACACTAATAAATGGGTAGCTGGGATTTGTGCTCCCTGAATGTATGACCCTCTCTTACAGCTGTATCGTACTTAAAAGATTGGCCTTCAAAAAAATATCAGCCAGCAAATATATATTTTATTTTATTCTATTTTATTCTTTTAATTTTTATTATTATAATTTTTTTGGCTACTTGTCTTTTATTTTAATTCTAGTTATTTTCTTACTGGTTTTGACAGGCCCTAGTATATATATATATATATATATATATATATATATACATAATTATTATTATTATTATTATTATTTTAGGATGCAGGGCCTGTCAAAGAAAAAAGAAAAAAAAAGCTTGTCAAAGAAAGTTAA
>JAUCMS010000049.1:12991444-13004392 GCA_032357445.1 Enteromius radiatus | reverse complement strand
GTTATGGCGGTTTAAAAATTACATGTTTTACTATCAATACAATATTGTGGGTGAGCGAGCAGCCTGTGGTAAGATGGTCGCCATATGCGGACGTTCGACTCCATTGGCCAGCAACGCAGACGAGACATCTAGCCATTCTATATATATCTATGGTCATAACAACTCGGCTTCATCCGGGGAACGGTCTAACGTAATGACGTCATGAGCACCGGCTGCGTTGCTTCGGTTTAAACCACGAGCCGCGGATTTAAAGATATACCCCCGTTTCACAGAAAAGGCTTAACCCTAGTCCAAGACTAAAATGTAAATCTGAGCTGTTTCAACTAAAAGAAACCAGCATTGACTGATCTTAAAACATGTCAGTGTCTTTGTTTTGTCTTAAGATGGACGCCAGTAATGCCTTTTTATACAATAATTAAATGTACTAATTGGACTATGGCCTAATCCTGGTTTAGGCTAAGCCCCGTCTGTGAAACCGGGCCTTAAAGTTTAAAAACGCGTTTAAATGTTCGCATTGTCTGATTTCTAGAAATAGCCTACATAAACTCATATTGAGTCTGGAAGACTTTAATTAAACAATGAATACAAACTGGCATTAGAGTGAGCTGATATAAGCCAAGGGAAGGAAGATTTTATCAGAAAAAGGTTTGGTTGTGGCAAAGTTTTTTTTATGTTTATTTAGTTTAAAGATGTTTTAAGCATTATAATTTCATGTCGTTGTAGATCTGTTTTGTGGCAGTTTACATACACGCCTGCGATACACTTGTGAAACTCAAGGTGGTCTGTCGGTGGTCTTGTGGTGAGACTGTGTGAACATGTGATGAGAGATGAAATGATTTGACAGAAATTAGAAATAAAAAATCTAAATATGTTACAGACCAATTAACAAAAAAATACAGTTTATTAAAACAATGACATATTTTTAGATTTTGTTATTATTCTTGATAATTATTTTTATGTATCGATGATTTATTTCTATTTATTTTATTATTATGAATATTTATTTATTTATGTGTTATTGCTATTATTATATTTTTATTTATTGTTTTGCCACATCTACTTTTTAGTTTTCTCGAGATCTGAAAGTGAACAAAAGGAAAAGAACTTTTACAACAGCAGTGACATTCAGTTCCTGTATGTACCTCCCCCCTGAAAGACGTAGGTTTTCTTCTAAACAGCATGTTAGTGCAAAGCATAAATCAGCAGAAACGGGAAGACGTTTGCATCTTCGGTGGCTGCCTGCGTTCACTTGCTCCCTTCCTTCTGCAGCATGAAGTGTGACCTCAAGAAGAAACTCTTACTTTTTTCATTCATGTTGAAGTTGATTCTTAATGGTGAGTAAAAGAGATCACAATCGTTTCTTTTCCTCGGTGTTGAGTTCTCATTCCTGGCTGTTGATTATTTTCACTTCGACTTTTCGAAATATCTCTCACATTAAGGGACGATATAAAACAAAGAAATCTGAACGCTTTTGTGCACTCTGGTTTGGAATACATTGAATAAATACATTTTCTTCAAATATCAAAATCTTCTTCATTTTGAGCCACAGGCTAAATCTGTTGAATACTTTTTTTTTAAGCAGTTTTAAGTGTTCAAAACTTTTTTTAGCCTCGTTTACTGAAAGGATTTGTTATATCGTACAAAAAAGGAGACAATTGAAGTACCTAGAAATTTCCTTTGACTCACGGAAAATGTGAGCGAGATCTGCAAAACAACAGCTCTTTCACCTTTTGAAGAGTTTCATACCTGTATCATACATCAGTAGTGAGATAAGAGCGAGTAGGTTTATTTACCGCTTAAAAGAAACATCATGACACAGACTGTTGCAGTTTTCATGATGTAAGGTTACAAGTTTTTTCTTTATAGACACAAAGGTTGAAACTTGGCTACCTAAACGGCTTAAAAACATACAAAAAGATGAGCTCATTGATGACCCTGTCTAGGCTTCCTGTTGAAGTGACCAAGTGTTGTTTTCATTTCAGTGGAATCGACGGATGAAGTCAGTGGTACATTGGAGGAAGACATCAATGTTAAATTTACTTTACAAAATCCTGTCATCAACAAAATCTCTGTACCTACCCTGTACATAAATAGTAACAAAAAACAAAGTTGCAAACAAATCAGCCCTTGTAAAGAAAAGTTTGCACTCAGTGATGTGGAAAACAGTACTGTCACTCTATACATCACTAATCTCACACTGGAAGATGAAGGAATATATCATGTTGCAGTGATTTCAGATGGTGTTATTGAAAGCAATAAAATTACTATTAAAGTCACATTAAGCAATAAAACAACAGGTACAGTTTTTTTTTCTTAAAACAGAATCCATTAAAAATGTTTTTTGTTAAGCGAAAGACATATTGTGCGCTGTTGCTATTTCAACTGTTGGTTTGCATTTTTAGATGAGTAAAATGAACGCTTTGTTTGTATTAACATTAATGCGGTTAAACAAGTGATGCATGCCATTTAAAAAATCAAGGTATTTTTCTTTCAGAAACTAGAACCACAGCTGGGCATGATCATGTTGCCACTAATTCACCTAAACTGGAGCATTCAGAGCAAAAACCGTTCTTCTTTTTCTTCAGTGCAGCAGTATTAATATTTATATGTCTTTTTGTGGGCATATTGTGCTGGCAGTTTAAGACCTATCCAAGAAAACCAGGTAATGTAGTATTTTGCATTGTTTTGAATCAAAGCTCTTATTTTTACAGTTTGATGAGGTGAAGTTGCTTTTTTTTGTGCATCAGACATACTGTTTTTAAGTGGTATTGAATATTGTGCCATCTTATGCTAGATTCAAAACTTTATTATTATACACTACTGCTCATAAGTTTGGGATCAGAAAGATGTTTTTAGTAAGAAATCAATTCAGCAAGGATGCTTTTAATTGATCCTTATTGAAAAATCCAGCAAAAACTAATTATTAAAATGTTTAATAAGCAGCATATTAGAGCAGATTTCTGAAGGATACTCAAGGGTGGGGTAATGATGCTGAAAATTCAGCTTTGCTCACAGGAATAAATTACATATTTAAGCATATTCGTGTAGAGAGCAGTTATTTTAAGTTCACAATATTGCTGTTTTACTGTATTTTCGATCATTCGATAATTATGCTTTCAGAAAAGTAACAGGGTTGAGGATTTACAAATTAATATTTGCAAGCCTTGTGCTCGAAATCGTTAAACCAGACCTTTTTTTTATTTTTGCAAATGTCCACCTCTTAATCTCCATTAGCTTTCAAACCCACAGTAACAGGGTTGACATTTACCGATCGTTCAGTACTGAAAAACATTAAATGAAAAGATTTATGGAGTATTTTGTTGCTTTTAACAGGGAAAATAAATTCAGTAGAAGACACATTTGATACACAGTATAAAAAAGTATCACATTGCGTTACAAATAAAATATAAAATAGATGAAAAATATAGACAAAATGGCTGAAAATTAAATTGAATTAATAATAATAATAAAAAAAAATATTATTATTATTAAATTAAAAATAAATGTCCAGATTTATTAAAATAGCAAGAAGTTCCCTACACATCCTCATGACAAAGAAAAACGATATTTAAAAACAAAATGTTACTCAGTTTTTAAAAATGTGAATGTATGCTGACTGTAACTCTACGGCTTCTCAGATGCAGAAAACCCACCAGTTCACAGGAACAGATCAGCACAACCGGTATGTCATGACCTCTTTATTTCAGTATTTACACTCAAAAAAGGTTTTTACATTTCAGCTTTGTTTTCTTCATGTTTTGTATGTTATGTCCTGGGCTGTTAGCAGGGGCAGTGTGGGACATCCGGTGCTGTGTTTGTCAGCTGTGTGGAGTATGGAGAGTTAGACTTTCAAAATAGACCCGAAAGAGATGACAGAGTAAAACCTGCTGAGGCGACATCAAAGGACCCGGAGGGAGTGGAATATGCTGCCATCATTTTCCCTCAGCAAAAACAGCCACCGAGTGGGCGGATTAGAAATAAACAGCAAGTACCTGCTATTAAGTGATTGTCAGACTCATGAAAAACATATCATGTATTTTCCACTAAAGTTAATGTTTGCTCATGTAAACCTAATATATACTATTTGGGAGGTTTTTGGGGTTTTTTTTGAGAGCGAGTAGAAATCTCAATCTTATAATTTTTTATAATAACAATCTGCCAAATACTGCAAGTCATCTCCTCACTGTTAACGAGTTCATAAAAATACTGTAAACGTGACACAGAGATAACACTGAGTCATAGTGAGGTGCTAACCACAGAAGCCCCCTTAAAGAAACTTGAGGTACTTGAAGATACTTGTACAGTATTGCGCAACCCAGGCTCATCAGAAAGAACGTGCCTTGTCTGCGAAATGATAGTACGCTGCTTTGTTTCGCATTTCGTAACACTTTCCAAGTGAAATGATGATAAAGGACGTTCAGTTTAGTCTAAAACAGATAAACATGAATTTGGCAACATTTTATTGCGTTGGTTGTTGTATGTGTATCGCAGCAGTGCACAAATGAAATATTTGGTAGGTGGTGCTAAAATCACGCATTTGAAGTGCTGGGTAAATTACTTACAATTTGTAATCCTTAACTAATGACGAAATTAAAAAAAACTTTTTTAGCCAAGATCAAGGTCTTCCAGCTAAAATATCTCGAAATTCTTAAAATCAAGAAAGATTTTCTAGTCCAAAAAAAATAAATAAGTGAGTTTTTGCTTAGAACAAGCAGATCTTAGTTCAAACAGAAAACAATATTATTTTGTTTACCCCACTGGCAGATAGTTTTGCTTGTTTCAAGTAAATACTCACTTAATTTTGACTTGTTTTTTCTGGAAACAAGACGATCATTATTTCTTGCCTCGAAAATCCTTCTTGATTTAAGAATTTTTAGCTATTTAACCCAAAAATCTTGACTCGAATAACATTTTTTTGCAGTGTAGTTAGCGACGTAATACATTACATTACACAATTTGTGTAATATAGTATCAGATGTGCAATCCTATAAAAGCGCAGATAGAAGTGGAAAGTTTGGCGAGTGTTAATAACAATGCACACGTTAAAGAACAAAGATACTAGTAAACTGACTCAGGCAAAACTTTGTAAATCACGTTGCGTGATTAATTTAAATTGCCCCCGAAAACTTGCCATCTGAAACTCAGCTCAAGTGCTTATGCAATTTGCGCATTTGAAAATATAGTATATTGCTACGCGTAACATGAAGTAAAAATGCATTTGCTGAAACAAGCGTGCTGCTACTACAAGTCTTTGAGCTCTTTTATTGTGGCTTGTGCATCACAAGACTTGTACCTTAGCAAGTGCAGTGCTGTACCGGGTGCGCTACTGAGCAAATTTACTTACATATACCATACATATGGAACTAATTACAGTGATGTGAAGCAAATGTGTCACAATTACAATTCACGCAAATGTGGTGAAAGTGTTTTGAGGCCATGGTATCACTAGTACAACTGCCTGAAAAATGTTAGTCATACTTTGTATGAAAAGGAATTAAAGTTAGCGCACTAGTGTTCGTTGCAACTGGAAACTGCAGCGAGGTGTATGCACAAGTACATTTGTAGCATTTTGCAAAAATATAGAGGCACGTTTTTTCCAATAAGCTCATGTTGCAACCACAAGCGTATTATTTCTCATACTTGCACCATCTGTGGTATACAGAAGAATAATACTTCAAACTGTGGGGGTTATGAGGAAAGATTTTTGTGCCGTTACATTCATTAAAAAAACACTTGCGATTTTATAAAACTGGCCAAAAATCCCTGGGACTTACACTCATAGAGGGACCTGAGTCATTTGTAGAAGAGAGAGAGTGGCGGAGAGTTTTTTTAGAATTTTTTTTTTTTTAATTTGATTTTGTCGTTCTCCTGTTATCATTTGCTACTAAAATGCTTCTGTGTATCCTAACACTATTTATCTTAACGTAAGTCACAGCAGTTTGTGTTATTTGTGTGTAAATATCGTACTTGAATGAGTTCTGTACTACATATGAATGTATAGCCAGGAAGGAATCTCATAAAATGTATAAAAACAAGTTAAAAATATAGACACGGTCTGTCATTTTTTGAACACAAACACCCGATTTAACACTAAAAGTGACATGTAATTTATACGTCCTCCTGAACACCAGAGAGCGTTTGATTTGTGTTTACTTTTGTGTGACATGAGCGAGGCCACGGAGATAACATCAGATGTGGCTTTGTGTTGGCAGTTGTGAGTAGGAGGGTTGATGGAGTCACGTATACGGCGTTTTTAAACCGAGAACTAGAGAAAATGAAAACGCCTTTCTCTCAGAAATTTCTGCGAGCATCAAAACCTAACATTTCAAACCGCAAAATATGCAGACACTAACCATGACTGTAAGCTGCATGGCGAAGAGTTTCCAGCACCCACACAGGCTTGTCCTGAATTTTTAATGAGAATCGCGATACGGCCTATTAAAAAAAAAAACGGTGGGCCGCATACATGCATATTTCCACGCATACAAGTTTCACTTATTATCTGTTTATAGTGAATTATTTCCTTTCAATCAAGGAAGCCTTAGTGCTGGTTAAGCACTCATTGTAGCTGACACCTTGTGTCTCATTTTCCATTAACGGCCCTCATTGAGCCTGCATCCTGCTGGTACTAAAGTTTAGGTAGGTCTTCATTACAAACATTAAGCAATAATGTGCTTAGTATGTTGTGTAATTATGAATCGATTTCAGTTTCAGATCTAAACAGTTCTACAGTTGACAATATTGTTATTATTTAGGTGTTGTCTACCAGGGGGCTGGTTCATAAATCAAGTTTACCAAAGTTTATTTCAGTTATTCTGATTTACTGGTTCAAAATAAGTCAGACTAACTGAAATAAGCCTGGCTTATTTAGTAAACTTGTTTTTTTGAAGCAGGCCTCCTGGTGTGAAGCAAATGTCCATTCATCTCATTTCAGTAACACTGTCGATGTTGCAATGTTCATTAATTTTGAAACAAACTTCAGAATATATATATATGTGTGTGTGTGTGTGTGTGTGTACTGTGTATATTAATTATGTACATATAAATATACACACCCATGTATATATATTTAAGAAAATATATATTTTCAGTATGTTTTTATATTATACACATTTTATACTATACACACACACACACACACATATGTAAACAAAAACCTTTATTTCGTATTTGATTAATCACGATTAATCGTTTGACAGGACTACAATATTCGCAGTAGAATAACTGTGATGTAAATTAATCTGCCGTCAGTACTTATGAATTTGGAAACAAAAGCAACTCTTAATCAACTATACCACATTTGCCAAATAGTTACAAAAATAAAAAAAATATTGAAATGCTTGAAGGCCAACGCTTTTGGACTTAAAAGCCTGTCTGAGATTTAAAGTTAACATTTCAGTACTTTATCAGCACACTCACAGCTCTCTGATGTTGGTTAATGGTCACATTGCTATGCATTTATTAATGTTAATTTGATATTTTTATTAAGCTTTTCAGTCTAACCCATGCAGTTCTTTAATGTATGTTAGTTTGAGAAACCCTGGGTAAAAAATTACATTTAATGCATTTCATGATGATAACAAAGAATGTGATATATTATTTAAAAAAATAATCAAATTGGCAGCTGTAGTTGCCAGAATATTTGTGAAAAAATAAATAAATACAGAAAAACTGTAACATTTACAGCCAAAACCTGTATATTTTACTTTAATTTAATACTGTAATTTACAAGGACATTTTAATGTAAACCAGTAAATTCAGTATTAAATTAAATTAAAATCTGTTTAAAATCAGCGATCTTTGCTAGTAGCTGCAGCACGACTCATTCATTCAAACACAAAACACCATCATAAAACACACACGACACTTAAATAATGCAATAAACATTCATTAAACAACAGATGATCATAACCGATAACAAAGATTATTTAAGCAAAATGCTTTCAAATGTGTAGATCTAAACAGTTCTGGGAATATCAGTTTACGGTTTTTTACTGTAAATTATACATTAAATTGTTCTATTTTTAAAAACGGCTGTAAAATTAAATGAATGTCTGGTTAGATGTTTTACAGTTTTTTCCTGTATATAGCACGGAAACTTACTGTTTTTTTACAGTTAAAATTGCACTTTCTTTACAGTGTAGTTTTTTCATAATAATCCCATTCGCATCTGCAGTCAAAAGTAACAACTGAATAAATTACCTGAAATGAGTAATCTAGATTATATTACTGACTACAGTATGTATGCAGTAACAAATTACAGTTTGTAACTAATCTACCAAATTTTTTAAATAATATGTACTTTTAAGTGCACTTATTGTGTATACATGTTTTTGCCTTAAAAATAGGCCTTTTTGTAATTCAAAAAAAACATAATAGGTATACATTGTACCTAACATGGCCGACTGTTGTCCTACATATCTGATTAAAATGTCTCTCGTAACATTTCTTACTCTCATATTGCTCAACATTGCTTACTCTAATTTCTTTTCACATATTGCGAGCCCATGACTGTTTTATTTTGCAGTCTTGACCAGCTGACCATACATGATCACTTACTTACTCAGATCTACGATTCTAAAATAAAATACTTGATATTAGATCGCACACATTTAAATAAGAAAATGCAAAAATATTTAAAATCAACACCACTTACACTTTGCATATGCCATGTTGTCCAGTAGGGGGAGGTAAAATTATAAAAACCATTTCTTCCTGTAACTTTCTTAACGGTTTCTTCACTTTTCATGTTGATAAGACAGCTGCTTATCTATATATAACAAACTGTGCACTTTCTCAAAGAATTAAGAAAGAGTAAAAAAAAAACTTCTCACTGTCTCTGTTATCCGATATTCCTTGATAAAAAATGGCTAGTTGTTATTGCTAGCAGTCTGTAGTTCCAGATAGAATAGTTATTATTTCACATTTTTAGGTTAAATATATAATAATACAATATTAATTGAATGCACAATTTGTATCTACGCACTTCAATAAAAAAAATTAAATGTTTGTTGCTTTGTGTGTTGAAGAAATGCAGATTAAAATTGTTGGTTGTTGGTTTAGACATTAGGAAGGTTCTTCATTCGAATACAGTAAAATAATAAATACCTTTAAAACATTAAGTTACCTATTCTGCCATAATCCTTACTCGCTGTCTCTGTAATTTTGGCTTGTAAAGCATGTTAAGTCTTGTGTTGCAGAAAACAGATAAGTATTGCTTTCAGTTTCATTTAAAGTGAAACAAGAAGTCAGCAGTATATATAGCTGATGATAACAAGGCAGAGCATCTTTCCTTTGAGATCTCTGTCAGGAAACAGACATGATATCGCTGTGGAACAGTTCTTTACAGGACAAAATAAGCGAGCTCCATGATGACACCTGGGACATTGAAATTGATGAGACTATTGAGGAACACAAGCCAGCTCGTGATTGGCAGCAGTACATTTCTGGCTCCTTTGCACAGTAAGACCACAACTTTACTACAGTAAAATAAATATGATGTATATGTGCTTATATATATATGTGTGTGTGTGTATGTGTATGTGTGTGTGTATGTGCGGGTTTATGTGGTTTATGAGGACACAAATTTGTATAATTACATGGGTATGACATAGGTATTACAATATGTAGGTGTTTTATGAGGACATTTTCAATGTTCAATGTTCATTTTCAATCCCCCGTAATTCAAAAGTATTAAAAAACATACTAAATGGTGTTTTTGTTTTTTTGTTTTTTTTGAAAATGCACATAGTTTCCTGTAAGGGGTAGGTTTAGGTCAGTGTAGAACAATACCACATACAGTTTGTAAAGTATAAACACCATTACCCCTATGGAGAGTCATCTTAAATCACAAAAACCAACATGTGTGTGTGTGTTTGTGTATATATGCTTATTGTTTATTTATGGTTAAAAAAAAATATAGGTTTTACAGACAGATAAAACAAGTTTGATATAGAGGGCAGGACTAATCATTTTACAACTGAATATGATAAATGCCCGGACATGCTAATTCTTCATGTAATTTTTCACTAATATTCATAAAAATCATCATAAAGTGAGGTAGGATGTATGGTATCTGAATGACTTTGTGGTCTATCATTAAAAAAGGTGTCATTAGTTAGCATTAGTTAATGTATTAACTAACATGAACAATACGTTTATTACAGTATTCATTCATCTTTGTTAACATAAAAATAAAATCATTCATATAGTTAATGTTAGCTAACAGTGCATTAACTAATGTTAACAAACAACTTGTGACTTTAATAATGCGTTAGTAAATGCTGAAATCAGCTTGAACTAATATGAATAAATGCTGTAGAAGTATTGTTCATTTTTAGTTCATGTTAACTAATGTTTTTAATTAACCTTATTGTAAAGTGTTACCATTTTGAAATAGACAATTAATTTAGCTAAAATAGGACACTTTGTGAAATATTGTGATGGTTCCCTATTGTTAACTTGCTATTTATTGTTTATAGTCCTTACATTATTCCTTAGATTACATTATTACATTTTAAGTGTAGACTTAATAAACCTAGCATTTAGAAATACTAGGCTACATAAAACTGCCAAAAGCTATAGAAAAACAAAAATACACCAATTAATCATTCGATTAATTATCAGAGAGCACTAAACTGATCTATTTTCCATTTCATTTGTATAGGTTCAGGTGTTCTCTTTGTAAGAAAGGCTGGGGCTCTAAAAGAGTTCAGGTTCTGTTCCATTTCCACCTGAACAAAGCCACGAATCGGGGAACCATTAAAGTGCGACGCTACAAACAGAAGTGCCGGAGATGCACCGAAGCTCAGTGGGAGGATCCAAACTTCCCAGTGGAAAACATCGATGTGCTGATTGAGAGACTGGTTAGAAATATCCGTATTAAATGCTACAAAGAAGACCTGGGTCAAGCGAACAGATCCTCAGTGTTCACGGGCAGAGTTAATGGGCCGCATGAAACTGCTCACTGTGAAGCCTGTCATAAAGGATGCTGTAGTCAAGCCAACTGAGACTGATTTCATTCATCCGTCTAAATGAATGTGTTTATTTATCATTGTAAAATAATTTGACCAATGTTGTATCCAATGTAGACACAAATAAATCTTGTAAAAAAAAAAAGTGGAGATTTATTTTGTATTGTACTCTCAGTGTTGGGGAAAGTTACTTTTAAAAGTAATGCATTACAATATTGCATAACTAATTACATGACTTAATTATTTTTTATGGCAAGTAATGTGTTACGTTACTTTTTTTGTGTTTGTTTTTAATGTAAGAAGTTCTATTTATAGCAAATGTAAAAGACCTTTCACAACAAATAGTGTCACGAATAAACCTCAGGCTGAAGAAAAAGTTAATTCACATCTGTAAAGTATACAGGAGAAGAAAGTTCAATACTCTTCAGCAATAAAAAAACAATGAAGCAGAATAGTAAGTCATTTCGGTTGAACTGGATCATCAAAGGTCAGCAGCAGAGACAGTGGTTAATAAAATGGGATTGGATACATTTGTGTCATTTAATTACTGTAGGTTTGTGTCATATTCTGAGTTTATTTGAATTCATTTTGATGAATACTAAATCAGTTTTTTGAGAGTGAGATGAATTAATGCAAATTCACATTTAGTCTAAAGCTACACTGTATTCACACACCGCACACAATGCCTCTGTATTTCTGATTTCTCCCAACATGGTGTCAGGAGACTTGTACATTCAATAAATGATGTTTATATATAAACACTTAACGAAACTAGAGCTTAGGTGCCGGGCGCCGCACCAGAGGAGAACTGGCCCCAAGTCTGATTCATTTCCACAAAGCGGTTCTTTTCAAGCAGTTCAAAAAGCCGATTCATCGGTTTCTGACATCATCGAGCAATAACACCTTTACACATTACAACTCAGTGCTATGTTGTATCAAGAAAAAAGTCATTTGAGTCAACACATATTGAAATGTTAAAAACTAAAGTTATTTGTGTGAAAGCAAATTGACATATAATTCACTTAGGTTTATGGTGTTTGTGGTCAGAGTTTCATTCGCAGATATTTTATGTCAGATATGACTGACCAATATTGACTGACCAATTTTTTTCTTATAAACTCCTTGATTTCACTTAAGCAACTTTAAATGCATTTACAAATTAAACTGTAGTAAAAAATTATTTACATCACACAACAGAAATGTTTTGCAGGTTTTAATACAATGTAAGTTAATAAAAGTCATAATAAGCATATTTCCAGTGTGCCCCTCAGGTTTGCAAAGTATCGTTCGCAAAGGAAAATAAGGGAGAGATGTATTTAGGAGCATTTGATGCCATGATGAAGATGAGTATGGACTACAGTGTGTTAAAAAAAAATACAAAGACAATACATATTTTAAGATATTAATTTAATGGAGGGCTATAAGTGCAGTGTTGGGCAAGCTACTTAGAAAATGTAGTGAGTTAAGCTATCAGTTACTCTACATTGAATTAAGCTTAACTATACTAAAGCTACTACCCTGAGAAATGTAAGCTAAGCAACATGGTAAAAGTAGTTTAACTACATCTAAGCTATTTTTTCTTAAAATCAATGCTACCTTAGTGATAAAAATGTCATTCAAACAGATAGGCAGGCATAATTGTACAATTATTTATTTAACAATTGCCAAACCAATTTGGCAACAACAAAAAACCATAATAACCATGCATAAATTTCATTTAACAGTGGTGGGGGGGGTGGGCAATAAACATAAAATTTTGCGCGAGCAATTTTTAAAAGGGACACAACTACAGTCAAATTGTACTTACAAAGATATGTCAAAACTGTGGATTATTGTAGCATGGAGATTGCGTCGTTTTGGTTATTTTCATAGTTTTTCTCTGGTTTAATGAAAAGGTTGATTTTTTTCTTCAAAAGAAACTTGTTTGTTATGTTGTTTACAGTCGAGTCACTCTCTCTCGGTCTTGACGGTCTCG
>JAUCMS010000049.1:12938881-12951522 GCA_032357445.1 Enteromius radiatus | reverse complement strand
AACGGCAGCTTGGCCAGACTGACTTTGCTCGCGAAATTGAATGTAGTGTCACAGGAAGTATGGGCGGGCCCAGGCTATGTTTGATTAGGTTTGGAGCTAAACTCTGCAGGTATACCAGCCCTCCAGGACCAATCTTGGTGACCTCTTCCCTACAGGAACAGGTTTGGACACCCCTGGACTACACTATGTGCCTGGTTATGACAAGTTATTGGGCTTTTCCTCATTGCTTGACAATCACTTTTTGATTATGTTTACATCCTGCTTTCTATGTGCAGTTTTAGTACAACATTAATTCATTTAGAAGAACTGAGTTTTCTTAACTCTTACAATTTTGTGAAATCCTTTATCAAATCCTAATCTGTAGTTCCCATGCTCCTTTGGAGATTTCTGTACTGTATTTCACTGGCACAATCTGTAATGAATCCAAATCCGCCTAAACCTAAAGCCTAAAGAGTGTTGAAGGGTTGGCCTATTTTTGTGGAACAACCTGGTTCCAACACTCACAGTTGGGTCTTTACTTTAAACAATTAGCTAAAGATGAGGATGGATAACGACAATGAAAAAACAGAGGACAAAGTTAAAAACAAGCAGGAAATACCACACCCAAAAGTTGTGCAACTTCTTAGTGAATTCACCCCTTTGTGTTTTTTTTTCTACTGTGAAATTTATACTTGATAAACACTCATGTCCTCACTCATTGTGGAACAGATTGTCCTGAGACGCCGAGCTACGCTGTATGTGGTGAACCTCCTGGTTCCCAGCAGCTTCCTGCTTTCTGTGGATCTCTTCAGCTTCCTGCTGCCAGTGCAAAGCGTGGACCGTGCTTCCTTCAAAATGACCCTCATCTTGGGTTACACAGTCTTCCTGCTGCTAATGAACGACCTGCTGCCCGTCACAGGAAACAACTTACCACTCATAAGTATAACGTCGTTCCTATTGGCTCATTTTGGTGTACAGAATGGGATGCTAGTTCAACCGACATAGAAACACTTTCTTGGCAGCCCAAAGTTGGCATGACCCAACTGGGCTGGTATATGTCAAGACTTTGTTCCTGGAGGCACACCAACCATTTTGGATGTCTCCCTTACCTGACCAATATATTTCTGGTCCTGGAGCAGGGGTGGGGAACGTTGATCCTGGAGGGCCATTCTCCTGTAGTGTCTAGCTCCAACCCTGAAAAACCCTGGAAAAAAATACCTAACTGCATCTTGAAGACCTTGATTAGCTGGTTCAGGTGTATTTGATTAGGGTTGGAGCTAAACTCTGAAGGGACAGTCCTCACGTCCTCACCTCTGTCCTTGAGTCTCTACTAATGAGCCGATGAGTTAATTTAGGTGTGTTTAGGAAATATGTAGTGTTGGTGTGCCTCCAAGAACAGAGTTGGGAAACACTAGCCTAGAGGTTTCTAGTAAGTCTGAAGACCTCAAATGCTTTGGCGTAGGTGTGTTTAATTAGAATTTAATTATTGTTTATTTTATTAACAATAAAATACAAAATACAATTCTGCTGACTATACTGCATGTGGTGTGGTGCGACAAATTCCTGACAGAAAACGAATGGTGTGTTCTATTCATGACGAATTGACGCAAATTTCAAATGATTCTCAGTGGTATCTTTGTTGTGTCCAGTGTAGACAGACATTAGCTGTTGCGTCAAGTGTAGACATGGTGTTACAGTTCTCTTTGAGGTGACCAGTTGTATCATGAAGATCATCCTGGCCAATCCCCTTAAGTTCAGGGTGCCTGTTCTTCCTGTAAAGATCAGCTCCAACCCTGATCAAACACAACTGAGCAAGTAAATTAAGACTGTCAGATGCACTTGATATTTTCAGACAGGTATGTTTAATCAGGATTAAAAACTGGGCACCCCCCCAGCTTGAGTTTTTCTAATCTACATTCTGGCATAAACCAGCCTGGGCTGCATTTCCCAAAAGCTACTATGGTTGCAAGTTCCCTTGTTGTCAAAAGAACTAATGACCATAATTAGCTAATTGGGCAAATACACCTCTGGTTTGTATTTCTCAAAAGCAATGTAGACCATCAATGGTCTCTACGGTAATTTACAATATTTTGTGAAATGAAGCACAGGACTCTAACCTGATCTCTTCAGCAGTTAGGTGATCCTTCTTTTTACCTCCAATCTTATCTTTCTCTCTCGATCTAGATGTGTTTTTCTCACTCTGTTTGACCTTGATGGTAGCTAGTCTCCTTGAGACTATCTTCATCACCAATATCCTGTTTGGTTCCCGTGACTTACCTCCCTTACCCAAGTGGCTCAGGATTCTGGTCCTGAAATATCTTGCTCGACTTGCTTGCATGAAGAAATCTTGCGATGAACACTTTGAAGGTAAGACTATTTTTGAAAGCCAACATATTTTTGTCTTCCAGTACACTTTCACATTATTGGTGCACATCCATAAAAGAGGTTTTCCAGTGGTGTTCTTGTTTCTTGCCACAGCAAACGCATCTGAGGGCATTCTCTACAAAAACACCATGACTGATAATGCCATGACTGATATTCCAAAGAAAGAACTAGTTGGTGCTAGTCCAGTGAAAGGCTGGGAACAATGCCTTGATGAGATGAAGAAGATGAGCACGGATTTATTGACCATCCGTCGTCAAGTTGAAGAGCACTTCAGTAATGCCAACAGAACAGATGACTGGTTCATGATTGGTCAGGTCATTGACCGTGTGCTTTTTATAATGTATAGTCTCTTTATCGTTGTGAGTTTAAGCACAATTATGGTTCTGTGGCTGCACTCATACAGTATAGACAAAAGGTCATGATTTATTATTGCCTGCTCTATAACCTGATGACACCAAAACTCAGAAGATGTCATGAGGATTAATTTCCGATGCAACGAAAGGGATCTTCAACAAAATAGTCTAGCTTTATACTCTTTATTGGGGCTTTAAAGGGGTAGTTCACCAAAAATGAAATTTTTATTATTTATTTACTCTCAAGTTGTTTCAAACACAAAAGAAGATATTTTAAGAATGTTGGTATCCAAACAGTTGACAGTAGCCATTGACTTAATGACAAAGGTGAACTGTCCCTTTAAGTGTCCCATTACTTGAAAATGGACATTTAAGCTATGGAACATTAACAAATAAATAAGTAATAATTCAAAATTAGCAAATATGTAGGAAGACTTTCTGCTGCAGCTGTATCACCAAAACATGTTTTGTTAAGTGTAGTACAAAACAGGCAAAAAAACACTGTCTTTTAAATATTATATTATTAAATATTATTAATCAAACCAACTTTGCCCCTGGTTTTGTGTTTCTTTGTTGGAATTATTCATTACTGAGGTTAAATTTTAAGGTAATATAGGGTAATATATTTCTTAATGAATAATCATAGTTAATGATAATTATTAATTTGACGCATGACTATAAAATAAGCCCTCTTAAAAATGCAAAATGCCACGGTATATAAACCAACTGCAAATATATTCAAGATGATTTAATATGTTAAAATACATTTAATAGCATCTCGAGGAGCTATAATAGCTCAAGAGTGAAAGGTTCTTTCCTCTAATTAAATGTGTGAAACTGAACATGTTTTTAATCATCTAATGGAAAACAGGTACATCACTAATGAGTTCAACCAAACGAATCCAAAGCTATTAAAATAAGACAGGTCAGTGGTTACCGAAGGTGTTAAACAACATGTACTCGCATATGACTGTGCCAGTAAAGTCATGACATTTCACCCGTGGAAGTAAATGGTGAGCAGTTTTAAACTAAAGGATATCCCAACCACACGGAGCATTATGGGACATCTTTGGCGTTTTGTTATGCCATTTTTCATTCTACTTAAAGGTAATTACAAACCTTGCATTAAAAACCTTGGTATTACTGTACATTCACATGTTTATCCTCGTCATAGCTGTTCGGACTTCATTACAGCTTCTGTAGTTGTAATGTGATTTCATCACTTGTTGCTAATTTCTAAAATGGATAAACTGATTTCACCCAATGTTACAGGATCTGCTTTAGAGTTATGGGTACACTACAGTCTCTGTAATATATAGCATACATTTATTTCTGCTTTACGTACATTTATGTATTAGGTATATTTAATGTTAGAGTTATGTTACAGTTACAGTCATAGCCAAAATTGTTGGCACCCCTGAAATTTTTCCAGAAAATCAAGTATTTCTCACAGAAAAGTATTGCATTTTTTGCAACTGTGGATAAATAAGATAGTTTCAAGCATGTGATGCTCCTTTAAACTCACCTGGGGCAAGTAACGTGTGGGCAATATAAAAATCGCACCTGAAAGCAGATACAAAGGAGAGAAGAGAACTGTCTGAGGACTTAAGAACCAAAATTGTGGAAAAATATCAACAATCTCAAGGTTACAAGTCAATTTCCAGAGATCTAGATATGCCTTTGTCCACAGTGCGCAACATTATCAAGACGTTTGCAACCCATGGCACTGTAGCTCATCATTCTACTGTTTACCGAAAACGGTATGAGGCAAGAAAAGAACACAGTACCTACAGTCAAATATGGTGGAGGTTCAAAGATGTTTTGGGGTTGTTTTGCTGTCTCTGACACTGGGTGCCTTGACTGTGTGCAAGGCAATATGAAATCTGAGGATTACCAAAGGATTTCGGGTCGCAGTGTAGGGCCCAGAAAGCTGGGTTTGCGCCCAAGATCTTGGGTCTTCCGGCAGGACAATGACCCCAAAAATATTTCAAAAAGCACCCATAAATGGATGGCAACAAAACTCTGGAGAGTGCTGTTGGGAAAAGGCGCCCTTCCAATAAGAGAGACCTGGATCAGTCTGCAAAGGAAGAGTGGTCCAAAATTCCGGGTGAGAGGTGTAAGAAGTTTATTGATGGTTATAGGAAGCGACTGATTTCAGTTATTTTTATCAAAAGGGTGTGCAACCAAATATTAAGTTAAGGGTGCCAATAATTTTGTCCAGCCTGTTTTTGACAGTTTGTGTGACATTATGTCAAATTAGCTTTTTTTCCTCCTTTTTTTTTTTTTGTTTTGTTCCAATAAAGGGAATAAACATGTGTATAGCAAAACATGTGTTAATGCAATACTTTTCTGTGAGAAATACTTCATTTTCTGAAAAAAATTTGGGGGTGCCAACAATTTTGGCCATGAGTGTAAATATGCTAGAAATATCTGTTAAGGATGATCAAACAACATACATCTAGACTTAAAATATTTTGTGTTTGAAACACTTCTATATATTTTTTTTTATTTTATTAAAGACACCATAGACAAATTACATTTCTGTGTAATATCTTTACATTTAGTCTGTTTTAAGTGTTCAAATACGTTTTGGGGAGACTATATATAAAAGTACTGTGTGGCACAGTATTTATTTGCTGACTGCATGCCAATAAATGGACATCAAAAATATCTCTAAACAACTTTCCCTGGTTTATGGATATGTTAAGCGTCGTGTCTGGCAAATATGCTTCGCTGTGAACAAGGACAGAGTGGACCCACGTATGACTCTCTTCAGGAAGTCATTGACAAGAAGTCCTTCAGACCTTCTGTCAACCTTAGCACCCCCACCATAACCAACATCTCCTTCACTCTCTATGCTGTCTTGGGAGTGGTGAGTCAGTAGTCAGTGCAGTATCTTTCTAGCTGTGTAAAGTGTACTTGTGTTTGAACGTTTGATGCTTGTTCTGTTTTGCAGAATGAAAAAACACAAATTCTTACCACGTTTCTCTGGCTCAGGCTGGTAGGTTTGGTGCATAAACACTAAGAGATGTTTGATTGATTTGAATAATCATCAACCCTCAATCCTGTTCTCCAATCATATTTTGTTATAGTACTGGTTCCATGAATTTCTCATCTGGGATGCAGAAGCCTGTGATGGCGTTACGAAGATTTCACTTCCTGTCAAAGACCTCTGGACTCCCGACATTATCGTTTATGAGTTGTGAGTGCCCTCTGTTGGGACGCAATATCCACTCAACTTTAAAGTGGCACACGGCAAAAGTGCAGTTCGCAATAAACAATTATCGTCGATTAATGTGGACGCTAATGGAGTGATGCCATCATAGGTGTACAAACACAGATGCCTCATTGGCATAGCTGGTCAATGCCAGCTAGTTTATTGTGTGTGTGAAAATGTGCTTATATGGGTCATTCTTGTTTACTAAAATAATCACGTATTGAATGTATTGACAAGAAATTGCTGAAATTACATATGTTTGGGGTTTATTTATCACTTAAACATAGATAATAGACAATAAAATATTACATTTTTTACAAACCTTTTAATTGATATATGCGATTTTATCATGTCCTCAGTGCAAAGTAATCAACTTCCACTAGAAATATAAACCATGAAATGATAAAAACCTCAACATATTTTTTAATTGTTATGGACTAGGCTAAACTTCATCTAATCATGAATATAAATCATGTGTTTAAGTTATACATAACTGAAATTATACTTTAAAAATGAAACTAAATCTGCCGTTAGGTGGCAGTAAGTTACTGATTTTATTACTGAATCGTTTAATTGATTCGTTCGAACGGCTGATTCATTCAGGAACAAAGCTAGTCCCTGCATCCCAGTGTGCATACTACCCACCCATTCTGCCCTAAATAGTTCTGAAATAGTTAATAAATAATAGTTAATAAACAAAACAATCTGTGTTAATGGAGATGTGTAGCTGCTTAGTTTGTAGAAATAGATCAAAATTAGAAGTGTAAGTAAGCTAATATACACAAAATATTAACTTTTTAATATTTACACTTACTGTTGTGTTCTTACAAGCCAAAAACCCTGTTTTGGTTTTCTGTACAAAAGGCAACTTCATTATGTTTCTTATATTTTTAATAACATATTTTATATCTTCGTATTTTTAAATCAATACGGTACAAAATTTTTTCTATTTAAATCAATCTGATAAACCTGTTGGGCCAAAAGTAATCAGAAAGTAGTCTGAAACTAATCCTAAAATGTATAATGTAATGAATTATGTTACTATCTAAATTTCTGTCATTTGTAATCCGTAATGGACTACATTTTTTAAATCTACTCAGCTCGACAGCAAGATGAAGGCAAAATACAACATCCTATAATATTGAATTAATATAAAACACAAACCAAAACATTCTCAATGAAATGTTATCCCTTATCTTTAGGAATAATATCTAAACAATACATAATTTCTGCTGCACTCTATATAGCTATCCTTATGGTTACCTAATTAACTATAAACAAACAAAACTTTAGCAATAAAGTCCTTGGACGATTTAAAATCTAATTAAATAGCTATGTAATATTGTTTCCAGTGTTTGTCTTGTTTCTTGGCCAATTCTATAAATTTGACTATTTTTGTCTCAGCAGAAAGTTTCAAATAATACGGACTACAAGATATAAGTGTATAAAATATAATAATATTAACTCTCTCTTTTCTCCTATTTAGCGTGGATGACGATGTCTCCCAGGCATGTCCTTATGTGTATGTGAACCACACGGGCCACATCCGCTATGACAGGATGTTGAGGCTGGTTAGCGCATGTAACCTGCAGATCTTCAATTTCCCTTTCGACATACAGAACTGCTCTTTCACTTTCGGCTCTTACATGCATACCAGTAACGTCCCCTCTTTCACTGCACTCTTCATTTCCTGTCATCTCAGCACATATTTGTCATGAAAGCATTTCCCTTTCTGCGGTTCGTTAATCTGTCTTGTTCGTTTCTGTGGATTTAAAGTGGTAGTAACCAAAAGCCAAATTTGAAAAGTTCCAATTTAATGCTTTGATTAATGTCGTATAACCATCAATTAAAACATCATAAATACATTTTCCTTGCATCTTGAATGTACACACCTATATTGTATTAAAGGGCTGTCAGTTTAACCCATTAACTTAATTAGTTATGAAAACTAACACGGTTTTACCACCCCCAGACCTGTACATCATGTTACATTTCATATAGTTGATAGGGCAACCAGATAAGCAATAGGCTATCACATGAACAATATTACACTGTTTAGACAACAGTCAGTAAATAATAATTTAAACAACATTGTGTTTCCACTAAATTTTGCCAACAAAGGTATTACCTAAGACACAGCAGAACGTCTCGGTTATGTATGTAACCCTCCTTCCCTGATGGAGGGAACGGACACGTTATGTCGTGACTACAGACTGGGGTTCATACTTGGGAGCCCTGATTCGCTCTGATTGAGAAAAAAAAAGCCAATCAGAATTGGCTAGTGGAATTTGCATCCTGGGCCACTCCCCGCCAGGTGGGTATAAATAGGGCAGCAGGTGCAACCACTCAACAGGTATTGCTGAGGAGCCGAGAGCCAGGTCCCTGGGCCCCCCAGCGATGGGTCAAGGTTGTGGCAAGGGGACATAACGTCTCCGTTCCCTCCATCAAGGAATGAGGGTTGCATACATAACCAAGACTCACATGAGATTACCCGCAGGGAATCAGGCATGTGGACACCTGGCCCAGTACAGGGGCTGACCAAACGGGCAAGCTGACACCTGATACTAGTCCTGGCGTCAGACTGCTCTGCCAAGTCTGACTGCCAATGGTGCTGGAGGATGTTCAACCAGGGTTCACACCGGGAACACGTCTGGGAGAATGAGTGAGGCGGAATGGCACAGCAAGCCGGACACCAACCAGGGTCACCTAACTGTTTTGCAACAGAGAGGAAGAGACTGGCACAACCCGAAGGTTGTAATGCCATGCAAAGGTATTCGGTGTCGCCCTGCCCACAGCTCGACAAATATCTGCCAGAGAGGCTCCGCGTGCCAACGCATGGGAGGAGGCTACACTCCTAGTGGAGTGAGCTCTCACGTCCAGGGGACACGCCTCGTCTTGGGTCTGGTACGCCAAGACGATGGCATCCAGTATCACGTGGGCCAACATCTGCTTGGAGACAGCCTTCCCCTTCTGCTGTCCTCTGTAACAGCTAAGAGCTGCTCAGAGCTTCTGAAGCTCTGGGTGCGGTCCACGTACAAGCACAGTGCTCTGACGGGACACAGCAACGCCAAGGCTGGGTCTGCCTCCTCCGAGGGCAGTACTTGCAGGTTCACCACCTGAACTCAGGCAGGCCAGCATTGACTGGGCGTGTTCCTCTGTGTGGCGTGCCGTCATACTCACAGAGTCTAACTCCACACCGGGAAAAGAGATCCTCTGCACTGGAGACAGTTTCCAGTGCTCTTTTTCCAGTTGACTCGAAGCCCCAACTCGCTCAGGTGGATCACTGGAGCACCAGATCCCTGTGATCGCACAACTGTTTTCACGACTGGGCCAATATGAGCCAATGGTCAAGGTAGTTGAGGACCCTGACGCCCACTTCCCTTAACGGGGCAAGGGTGCCCTCCACAACCTTCGTAAAGACTCATGGAGACAGGGAGAGCTCCAAGGGGAGGACCTTGTCCTGCCATGCTCGACCCTCGAACGTGAACCGTAGAAACGGCCGGTGACGAGGCAGAATGGAGACGTGGAAGTACGCGTCCTTCAGGTCGACCGCTGCAAACCAATCTTGGGGCTGTACGCATTTGGTAATGCTTTTCTGTGTCAACATTCTGAATGGAAGCTGGTGTAGGAGTAGCCGATTCAGAACTCGCAGATCCAAGCTTGGTCGGAGGCCACCTCCTTTCTTTGGCACAATGAAGTAAGGGCTGTAAAACCCTGCCTTCATCTCGGCTGGAGGGGCCAGGAGCATTGCGTCCCCTGACTGTAACTTCCTGGCCGCTGGCAATGTGAGATGCTGTGGGTGATGGTGAGACAGCCGTGGACTGCCCACCATCAGGCCATGAGCACCAGGGCCCGTAAAGGAAATAGACTGTTCTATCTTTGGCTTTTTGGGTACCACAGAGCCTGTGGCGAAACGAACTGAAAAGGAAAACAAAGATTCTCCATCCGGCCCTCCTCCGGGGGAAGGAGCGGTGCGGCCACCAACTCCAAAGAAACAGTTTTGAGGGTCACGCCGGGGCAAGATGTGCTGTTTGGCCTCGGCCTGCTTCTGGACTGCCGAGAACTGCTGTGCAAAGTTCTCGACAGTGTCGCCGAATAGCCCAGCCTGAGAGATCGGGGCATCGAGAAAGCAAACCTTCTTGGCGTCCTTCATTTCCGCCAGGCTGAGCCATAAATAGCACTCCTGGGCCACAAGTGCGGACATCGCCTTTCTGAGAGACCATGCCGTGACCTTCATCACTTGGAGAGCGAAGTAGGTCGCCGTGCACAGCTCCTGCATCAAGCCTGCTTTAATACTTTCTCGTTAAACACAAAAATAGCTTTAAACAGTAATTCACAATTAATTAGATGAATTAATCAACACATATTAATGTAATTAATTAGATAAAAAAAAATTTAATGACTGACAGCCCTAAAATATATATAGCTTTTAAATATCATAAAGCTTCATTTTTATACTTACTGACCTGTCATGTTTTATGAATGTGTAACAATACTAACATCTGTAAAACCTGTAACCCCTTTAGTAAGGGACGTCCGTGTCAGTCCTGCCCTGTCCTTCACGGAGATGACGGAAAACTCGAAGCGTTACCTGCAGGCCAGTGGAGAGTGGGAGCTGGTGGTTATCTTGGGTAATGCTAACATTTTGAAATTTGGAATCGATGAATGGGACATCATCACTTTCTGGGTAAGAAAGAGACAGAAATATGATAGAATAGGATATTAATATCTAGTTATATATGCACATTTTTATAGCTAAATGACCTACTACATTTGACAAATTATAAAATATGTCATTATAACATTGCAACAATGTGTACTACAGAAGCTTATTTCTGCCAAAAAAAATAAGTTAAAAAAATATTTATTTTGTTAAATAATGGACCGTTTTTTTAGAATTAAAGTTTACATCTCACAATTTAGACTTTTTTTCTCAGAATTGTTTTTAATTAAATCGCTCAATTAATTTTTTTTCTATCAGTTGGAAAGTTACCTGGCGGGGAAAAATATATATTCCTAAAAATATACAGCCTTTCTAAATATGTCAGACCAAGTCTTACGGTCTCCATCCTGCAGGTGGTGATAAAGCGACGGCCGATACTGTATGTGGTGAACCTGATCATCCCCAGCGCCTTCCTCATGATCATTGACATCCTGTCCTTCTACTTGCCGCCACACAGCGTGGACAGATCCTCTTTCAAAATGACCCTTATTTTGGGATATACAGTCTTTCTTCTCATTATGAACGACCTGCTTCCCAGCACTGCTAACGGGACACCTTTAATAGGTCAATTAGCCACAACACACCAGTAGTTGACCAAAACACAGTAGCAAGATGTAGCATGCGTAAAGATAAGAGACTTAAAAGTACAACCAAGTATGTTGGACAATTGACATGATTGACCTATAAGGATCAAGAATTAAATTATGTAGTATTGTTAACTTTTTTAAAAAACAATTAGATGTACCTCTAAAATTTGGTTTTCCTTCTTAGGTATCTATTTCTCTGTGTGTCTGGCACTCATGACCATAAGTCTACTGGAGACGGTCCTCATCACCTGCGTCCTCCACCACAATTCAATGAAATACAGGGAGGTGCCACACTGGGTTCAGGTGCTGGTGATACGCTTCATTGCTCGACTTATTTGCTACAGTTTCCCCGAAGACCCTTTAGCAAAGCTAGAAGAGAAAAAAGAAACCAATCCATGGGTCGTCCAACCCTCAGAATCAACATCCGGTCAACAGACGTCTACTAATGGTAAGACAAGAATAGATCCTGATGTTAACTTTGTAATCAAACATGTCCAAACCTGTTCCTGGATGACCTGCAGAGTTTAGCGCCAACCCTAATTTAACACACCTCAATCACCTAATCAATTTCTGCAGATCTACTACAAACTTCCTGGCAACCTACAGGAGCAGGATTGGACACTTCTTTAAATATTAGCTTTTTTTTTTGTCCCCTAGCATCTGGAACCATGACACTGGATGTGCCTGAACTAAGACAGATCAGTCAGGATCTTAGAGAGATGAGCACTTACTTGTCCATTCTACGAAAAGAAGACCATCTACAGAACCAGTGGTGTCATGTGGGCTACATCCTGGACTTCCTTCTCTTCCGCATTTACCTGTTGATAATCACTGGATATGCGCTTGTAATCATATGCATGTGGTGCATTTGGATGAACCAGTAGAAAGATTACTAGAAAAGAATGTTTATATAGACTTTTGCTTGTTTTCCCATAATCACTAAAGAAGAAATATAGTAAATAGAAATTGACCGATATTGATTTTTGACTACATTTTTCCACAATTAAATATTGTTTTTGTAATGTCAGATCCACTAATAAACAGTTAATTTATGTATATTGGTTTTAGGCATATAAACATGGGGAGATCAAATGTCAAAATATCCCCCATTTTGGCCGTTTTCTTATTGACGTTCTTTCATACATTATATGAACGTGTATTTGCATTGCTGTAACTGTTCTCAGTAGTTTCCTCCTTTTTACACGTCACAATTAGGGGTGCACTGATCCGATATTAGGATCGGATATCAACCTCGATATTGAAAAAATAGTTTTAGCGTATCCAGTTTTTTTCCTCCGTCGCAGCCAGGCACTGTAAATATAGTGCTGCGTCCGAAATCGCATACTGCTTAAGTAGGCACTACATTTAAAATTGAACGTACTACCCGACCGTTAAAA
>JAUCMS010000049.1:12832883-12844062 GCA_032357445.1 Enteromius radiatus | reverse complement strand
ATGAAACAATAACTAACATATGATCCAATGCCATGTCTCAAGTCAAGTGAATGAATCATCTTATAACAGGCATCCAACACTGACACGATTGACAAAAATAAACATCGCGCGAGCGGCTGAGAGAAGATCGAGCGCTAGAATAATCGCGCGCAGATGACATATCATGCGAAAGCGAGGGTTTGAAATGAGCTCATTTGACATTAAGCTTCAACTTTCTACCAGCTTGGTTAAACGTAAACTAAATTTAAGACCAGCTGAGGTCCGACACAAATTCCTATACTAGGATTGTGCCGATAGACGATAGTATCGTGTATGGACGATAGTCAGAGATATTGAGGAGCAGATGTCTTTGTCGATAGTCAAGACGATATTAGGCTCAATCTCTTATTAATCTTTAATGTGTTTGTTTATGTCCAATATTTAGTGTTAACCTGTTGGTCTTCAAAATAAATCTACTTTAGATTTTCAGACTAATAACTTATGCGCCGAGGAAGCAAACTTGCCACAGTAGGACACGCGGTCATAGCGATGTATGACTGCTGTATCGGAATATATAGCTGCTTTAAATATTTTATTTAGTGTCAGTATTTTAGTATGTTTTAAAGTATAGCATTTCAGTTTTTGGTACTTCCAGCCAGTCGCTCGCTCTCGCACACGCAGTTTAAAAATCACCAAATACTATGAAATAGCCTGTGACAAGTAATGAGAGTCTCTAACTCGCCCCCACCCACCCATACACTATTAATATGGTGCATCTGTGACCTCACAGGCTGGCGATATGACAAAATGATCATATCGCGCAACCCTACTACCAACTCTACCGAAACAATTATTATTATCCACACAATTATTGCAAACATCCCCAAAAAATAAAAAAAACATCTAGTCCATGCAACACTGTGACACACAGTTGTTTTGATGCATCACATTAACAAGTTTCAAACTTTTTTGACCACATTTTTTACCAACTTACGTGAGTGGACCGAATGAAAAGCATCTGATTCTCACAATTTCTTGTGCTGTGTGTCCTGAACATCATTTAAGATGATTCATCAAATTAACACTAGGGGTGTGACGAGATCTCGAGGCACGAGATCTCACGAGATGCGATGCGCGATATCCTCATGATAGTGGTATGATGCGGCGCAACAAATCTCCGCGTTCTATTTATGACATGCTGAAACAAATTCCAAATGGTTTTCAACGGTCACTTTATCACCTCCAGTGTAGTATAAAATATTTTAGCTGAGCCCCCAGAGTGAGTTTTTTTTAGGCGACCATTATTTTGGAATGTTTATCTTTATTGTTTCCATGGCGACGCATCATGGCAATAGCGCTGTGTGCTTTTATTATTATTAATTTTCACAAACAAACTGACTATATTATGAAATATTTTATATGCCGATTCTGAAATCTGTGCAAGTAAAATGTATTTGGTATACTTTTATAATGACCGTGTTATTTGATCTATACCGGGTGATGGGCGCTGAATCCAAGCTGTGGGGATTTACAACACACTAATTCATCCTCTCCTCCCGAAACACTTTAAAGTCTTCGGTAAACAGTGAGAAGAGTAAACTTTACACTACACGATCTGTATATGCTATCAATAAAACATGTCATCAGGTTATATTTGTAAAGATCATTATTGCTGTTTCTATAGACATAATCGTTTATTTGATAAACTATAAATGTATGGTTTTGCTAGTACTTATATGTTTTTAAATGTATGAAACCTAAAATGAGCAGTATATGGTTGAAAACACTGCATATTTGTGATAATATGACAAGCGCTCAGCTTGTCTGATCTGGCTCTGCGCCAGCAAAAGCGTGAGAGCAAATTTGCGCGAGCCCTCCTGATGAGAAAATGATTTAATGCAGACGGCTGAAGTATACTTTGGCCTTTAAGCTGGTGCAGCGTTTGCTGTAGGCAAGTTTGTTTTGGTATTTGGCCTGACTCTGTTTACTGAAGCTTTTTTGGAAAAAAAAAAATAGCTTACAATGCTTTTAAAGGAATATTTGGGTTATTTGTTTTTATTTATTTATACTAATAATACATTATTTGTTATTTATTGTTAATTACCTGCCTGTCATTTTGTGGCAAAATATTTTGCAGTGTTCACATGTTGTTTTTACTGCATGTAATTCATTAAAAGAGTTTAATTTCAAAATGCAACTGCATTTTTTTGGAATGATTTTGTTGAATAAAATAAACATTTTCCCAATATATTTTATCATTGAGGATGTATTTTTAAGAAAATCTTGTCTCGATCTCAATCTCGTGAACCCAGTGTCTCGTCTCGTGGGATAAGTGTCTCGTCACACCCCTAATAAACATGTTTCGACTTTTCTACCAAATTAAAATTTAAAATCATGTCCTGAAAAAATAAACAAGACTTGATAACTGTTGTATGTCATTTACCTGCTGTACACAACAACAAAAAAGATCCTAAATGAACACCTGTAAGAAAAGGTCCATTCAATTTGTTACTCTGAGAAGTTTAACATTTTTTTAACCAAGCAAGTTTAAACTTTTCTGCCAACTTCCAAAACATGTTTTTAGACTAAACCTAGATTAAAATAAATGTTAAGAGCTGTCTAAACTGGAAAAGGCTTGCACTGAGATATCTTAAAATACACCATTGCCATTGTTTGGTCTTAAAATGCTCACAGATAATGCATTTTTGTAAGACATGTTTCTAAAAATTCTTAAATGTCCAAAATTAGCAAAGGTCCAGTCCTGGCTTAATCTAATTCCTATCCGGGAAACCGGCCCCTAGTCTATCATCACGTCTTGTAAACAACACCACCCTAACTAACGACCATCTACTCATCAACTACTTGATTGAAAATATGTATCAGAAAGCATGTACCTTTGGCTCTATGAGACCATCAGCCTCTGAGACCTGGTAGGTGAGGTCCGTCTCCTCGAATCCCGTGGCACTCATCCGCTGGTCTATCGAAGGGTCCGTACGGGGTGGAGAATCAGGGGAATTTAGGCAGGTCTGGATGAGGGCTTTACCCGTTTCACTGGTGATCATGGGCTGAAGCTTTCGTGTGGCAAATGTGTAGACGTGGCCTGTCTCGCTGGCAACCAGGAGCAAAACCTGCGTCCCCGTTAAGGTGGATAATTCGTAAGCCTGGAAATATATTAAGAGGAAAAGCCAGATAACGTTAAGCCCTTCTGTGTTAGAGTGACATTTCCATGATCCCTGATTGATAAGCGATGGCAAACTTGCAGTACGCTTCACACTGATCGATAGGACAACAATGACAAAACATCTTGGAACTGGCATTGTGTGGAGATTAAAGGACTGGTATGAAGTGCAGTTACTGGGCCACAGATACCAGAGAAGCCTGTCACATGCTCCTGAAGGTCACCTGTGGCCTACTGCAGGTTGTCATTACGCCATCCATGCCCGACTTCCGCAAACTAGGCCGGTTCTCAAGATATGCAAATGTATTACTGTTTAGCGCTGCAGTAACCTAATCGGGCATCAGGGCTATTTCTGCTGAGAGAGGAATGAATGACAATTGAGCGAGCAATGACAAATGAGTCAGAGCAGACGTGGAAACTACCTTCAACTGAAGCCCTGTCAGAAGTGTTAGACCTCAGCTGCTCACAGCAATTGCACACATGGTTTTGACTGAGCTGAAAAGAGCTCTCGGGAGGCGGGACGTTTCTGGTTAAGCAGTCAGAGAGCGTGCGTGTTGTTAAGGCCTTTGCTGTTGAAATGCATGCGTTAGCGGAGAAAACTAGTACCAGTTTTGTGATAGCGAACTAGAATTAGTAGCACTCACATGTTAACAAGTGTTGGTAAAGTACTTGAAATAATACAGCTTAACAACAGTGTTGGTGTAGCAAGTATCAACACAGTGGTGTGGTACTAGTATATGTACAGTATTAGTGTATCTGGAGTCGTAAGGTTATAATAGTATCGGTACTGGTATACAATGAGCATCAGTATAGCAGATTCAAGTAATGGCACAGTACTAATATGAGTGGTACTAGTATTTTTAAAGTACTAGTCTAGCATCACTTAAGAGCTAGTAGAGCTAGTATGCTTTTGTAAAAGTACAATTAGTGTTGGTGCAGTAATATCCTCATTAACTGTATGGCACTTGGTTAACTTAATTTCTAGTACTAGTACAGTACTAAAGTGTCACTAATGGAAAAACATTGGTAGCACCTTATTTTACAGTCCTGTTTCTTGTGCACATACTACGTACTTATTATAGTAATTGTAATAACTAGGTTAGCTAACAAGGTACTAGTCCTAGGCCTAACCTTAAACTGTGTAATTACCCTATATTACCAGTACTTTCTTAGTCAAGTATACTGTAAGTAAGCTGTACGTACATGTGAAATAAAGTGTAACCAAAAAAATTCATACAATTTCTAAAATGTAACAACAAAAATCATTAGCACTTGTATCATTTATTATGTTTTTTTTATGCGTTTTGAAATTGTGTGTCAAGCATGGAATATTGTGTCAATATTATTTTACTGCAAATCAAATTTACCTCATAAACCCAAAAGACATCTAGTTTTTAGTATAGTAGGCTATGTTTAATGGCATTACAAATGCTAGAACCGTTAAACAACAAGTATAATTGATTTAGGGATGGTATAATAGATTTGGAGCAAGTAAAAATACAATAGGTAATTGGTAAAGTATTAGTAAGTTGAATTTAATTAATACATAACTAATAAAAAGTACAATAAGTTGAAAATCACTAACATTGCTGCAGAACTAGTGTGAGTGGTTATGAAGAAAAGTATTAGTAAAATGGTGCAAACTAATATGCTCAAACTGTAAATAAAAAACACTAATGGGGGTACAGTACTATACAATTATTTAGCTGTAGAAGTGGTGCAATATTATACAATCTGTATTATATAGTCTAGAATTGATACAATAACGCTAGTGACACTAGTATTTCTACAGCATTAGAATCAACACAACTAGTCTAACCAGTATTGCTACAGTAATACAATCAGTACAATAATAATACTAGTGATATTGGGATTCCTAAGTATTAAATTCAGAACATACATAAAACTAATGATACCACCTGTTTTGCTACAGTATTAAAATCAGTACAGTAACGATACTAGTATTCTACAGCATTACTATCTGCATAATCACTTAAAACTAGTTGTACTACCATTTCTACAGTAGCACTACAGTAGCAATAGCATTACAATCAGTACAATAATAATAATAGTAGTGACACTGACAATTGTACAGTACTAGAATCAGTATAACCACTTAAAACTGGGTTATGCGTAAAACGTATTTGCAAAATTTGCTAAAAGTTTCCATCCAACTGCCTTTTGCCGATAAAATTATGTGCATGATGATGTCATCCTTAAAAAAAATAATAATAATAATAGTCGCCTAAGTTTTGGTGTATCTCCCCAAAAAAAATTGCCCTTAAGCTGTTTCCATACATCATTTCACCTGCTGCAAATAGTCTATTATTATTATGCAGAATTTCAGGTAATTTTTGTGCATCCAATTATTTACAAAAGCACAACTGTTTTTTTTTATTGTGAATGTACACAAATAAAATAAATATTTAGAATAGTTTATAATAATGTCTTATTCTTGAACGAGTATAGTAAGCCGTTTCCACTTTTATAAGGGAAAAAACGTTACTGTCGGCGCCGCACGCAGTAACGCGTTACACTAACGTTACTAACGCTACACCTATAATATCCCGATCAAAATTAGGCCTAATAAAATGTAACTTTCAAAGTATTAAAAAGAAACATTAAATTAAGATATTTCTGTTTGAGAGGCAACTCATCCTTTAACCATATTTAAAATTTTAGATGCAATAATATTATGATTTAATGCGCTTTTGAACTAGGCTAAGGTGCTTCATTTGTTTGCGTAAAAGCCCTTTTTTCATTTCGGTAAAAATTTGAAGCGCTACATATTTTTTCGCAAAAACTCCTTGGATGGAAACCTGGCCAGTGTTATAATAATAGCAACATTAGTACTAGTACTATGGAATTGGGACAATTGTGATGATTTTAACCTAGTGATACTAGTATCTAGTAACGTAATGATATTAGAATGACTGTATCAGTACAGTTGCAGTGCTAGTATTAGCATGGTGGTTCAGCTTTAGTATTGGAGTAGTAATGATGTTGCAGTACTGTTAGCTAATTCTTGACTAGCAGCAGAAGGCACAAGCACTGTGCTGACTGAACGTACCTTCTTCATAATGCCAGTTTTTCTCTTGCTGAAGGTCGTGTATCTCCTCAGCTTGTTGTCAATAAACTCCATCTTAATTTTCACACGTCCTCGCGTTTTCTTGCCCGGTTTGGCACCGGCCACCCCGGTGGAAACCCCTCCGTATGCCGCCGACAGTCCCGCGTGAGACCCCGAAGATCCACCGACCTCCATCTCGCTCCTCTCCCGCTTCACCCCTCTCCTGTCCGCCACGGGACTCTCCTCATCGTCCCCGGAGTCCGAGTCTCCGTCGGAGCCGCTCAGCACAGCCTCCACCGACGGCCTGTCGTCGTATCTGCTCCCGTCGGGCAGGTTTATGGCAGAGTTTACCACCCCCAAAGCCCCAGATGTGCTGCCCACCTGTAGAGGGGTCAAGCCTGTGCCGTTACCGGAGCGCCCGGCCCCTCTAGCCGTCCCGTTTCCCCCTAACATCGCCCGCGGTAGGTGTCGAGGTCCAAACAGATCCCAGATCAAACCCAGCAGATCGCTTCCCTCGATACCGAACTTACCTCACATATGCTAGGCTAGGAAACATTAGCTCAACTCGGCAGACAAAACGCGCGGGATCTGGAGTTTAAGCACGGATATATTTCTCTGTTTGAAAGCCACGATTTAGGCAGCAAATGATTTTCAAAAACAAACCTCCAAAACTAGCCCTTTACGACCATCGTACAAAGTTTACAGCATATAGTTTCCGCCTACAGTCCATCAATCAAACCTAAACTTACGCTGCGCTTGCCACATTTGGAAACAACGCATCGCGCCCGTACCTAAAATATGCTTCCGCCAGAACTAGTTACCTGCTGTAACGTCAGTAGTACCGCGTAAATTACTCACTTTCAACACACAAATGACAATATTTTAACCTTATATAACGTTTGATGTTTTTTGAAATTATATAATTGCTGATTGCGCGCTTATTTATGGAATTTATCTCACGAGGCCGTTCGCCTAAAGATCTACTTTCCTCCATATAAAGCGAGGCGATGTTTCCTTATATGGCGATGGCTGTCCATGTATGGTGAGTCACAGCGCTGCGCTGCGATTGGTTACGCAAACCTCTCCGACTTCGTGATTGGTTAGAATCTAATTTGGCCGACAGAAATGGTTTACGTCATGCACAACGAACTAACAGCAAATGTTCCTGGACCTTTAGACCCTCACAGTAATATTAACGACATAAATACACAATTTCTCGCGAGGGACGTTTGAAAAGTTAACATTCACTCAACGGACTTCTAAAACCGAAAGTGTGCTGTACTGACTGCTGAGTTTAATTTCAGTGCAAACTGAGGTGAATTTCAGCTCTGTGAAAGCTGTGTAAACGACGCGATACTCTGGGTAACCGGCAGATGAGGCTCTTACATTAAGTATTGGTTTAAATTAAAACTAAACTCAATCTTTTGGTGTCTCACGCGTCTCATCTGCTTACAAATACAGGTTTCAGCCTTCTACAGTCAGCTTTGAAATTACATAAGCTATATTGCTTTTATGATAGACAGCCGATTGCAACAAACAGTTTTTGCAATCAATATTTTGAAGGTTTGGAATGGGCCCAGAGAATACAAACATTTTACGCTAATAGTAGTAAAGTCGTATGTATTTAGCTGCTCAAATATCAAGTTTCCTAAAGGTTTTAGGTTTTAACCCATCCAGTCTCATGATTTACTTTATTACTTAATCCTCTTCGTCCCGTGAGAGATACGAGCCCACGAAATAATCTCACGATTAATCACATAAAACCATCAGAAACATGTCGGTCTAATAATTTATTCACATTATAAACTAACAATAAATTTTGTCAAAAATACAATTTACAAGTTTTTCCAGTTTTTTTTTTTATGCCCACATTTAGTTTATATTCAATTGTTTATTTTATTTTATTTAAAAAGGGAAAAAATAGCATGAGTAGTTTTGCATCAAAAGTTCATGTATGATTTGCATGCTGTAAATGACTAAGCTGCGTGTAAATATTCTTACAGGAACTGCTCAACTATTGTAATGACAACATCACATAGTCTGCAACCGCGGGAGGTAATAACTGCAGATGAATCTTGGTGGTCCCCATAAACTGTTCCAGGAATACACCAAACTGACCCATGCATGTTATGCAATACTAGCAACAGATTACATTTTTTGCACATGAGCATTTTTGAACATGTTTCCTTTCGGGCGATATACACTTGTTTTGAGCAAATAGAAATGACACAATTGTTACTGTATTTTTTTTTTTTTTATTTCCAAAAACTTTACAGCAGATTAAATGGCACAGAGGCTATGAATGAGCAAAGAAAAAGTGCAACTTGAGAGCGTACTGAAAATACAGAAAATTGCAAATTCAATTAATTTTAGTTTGTTAAACAAATACAAAGACCTGCTGTCCTCCCTGAGCAGAAACAACCGGTCCACATCAATTTCGATATGATCTCAATAAGAGAAAAAAAAAACAGGGAGCATTCACAGATTCAGTGTTTGATCATAAGAAAACAGATAGTGACAACATTCGGACTTTGCCTTGAAATACTAAGTCAGATCTCGAAGCAGCCAATGTAGAGATAGCTTGGCAAAATAATTTCATACAACGTGGTATGCGCGAACCATTCCGGCCTCACCCATGACCACGTCTCTGGGGGCGCCGGGTGTGACGCAAAGGTTTAAGTAACAGTGTTTGTCACAAACCATCGACACGAAACACTGCAGAAGATCAAACGCTGCTCTGGCAACCATACAGACATGTTAGGCAAGAGTTCCATTGCTTATGCGACCCAAACCCCTTGCCAGCAATTTCCTGAAAACATCACTTCTGTTTCCAAAACATTATTGCCTTATTCTCATAGGATAGGAGGTCATTTCTGCAGTATTTGCAAGGCGGAGGAAGCATTCAGAGATTTCCATTAGCTAAGGATGCCATTAGATTACGACACAAACTGTTCCACCTAACTCTATGCAGTTCTGTTTGCTTTATCCACATGTTCCACCAATAAAACACTTTTCCCCTGCTAAGAAGTAAAATCTAGTTTCTATAGAATCTATAAGCACTTGATAATTACATTCTGTTTCTACACAATCCGTGTACATGAAATGTAAAGCTTTGACTGATTAAAATATTTTTCTTTGTTTAAAAGTGTAAACTCTGTCATCGTTTACTCATCTTCATGTCATTCCAAACTCATATGGTTACTTTCTTCTGAGAAACTAAAAACGAGAAGTTTAGCAGAATGTTCATGCTGCACTTTTCCATACAGCGAGAGGGGGCGAAAATAGGCCAAAAAAGCACGATAAAAGTCATTTTTAAAGGCACACCATGCACCTGTGCTGATTTTCTATGCATACATGTGCGAAACAGACATCTTTGACCATCGCGCTTGTGTATTTTGCAACGGCATTCAGCTGTTTAAAGACCATTTTTCCTGTTTAAACTTGATGTAAAATTGTATTCTTCGTAACTGGTCCCTAACAGACCAAAATTTATGGTCTGAATTAGTCATAACCAATTGTGGACATGTGAAGGGACTATTTTCAGTTGAATAACTATTTTGTCTGTTGGAAAGATTCATAATATAGCTGCAGAGTATAGACTATTTTAATGGTATTTAGTCGTTTTTGGAGCTTTTTTCCTCCATTGATGTTGTTCTATTATTGTATGGAAACGAGTAACGTGACTTTAGGTTAAACTTCACCTTATGTTTTTTACTGAAAGAAAGTCATAATGAGTTTAGAACAACGTAAGATCGGTAAATATTGATAGACCCACTTTTGGGATGAACTATCCATTTAAAAGTCATGCAGCATAATCTTGCAAACCTCTTAAGACAAAGAATAACCTGTAAGTGCTTTCAGAATGAAACTTGAGCGACTGTGTTTCCTTCTGGTATCCAGCTGTGTTGTTTTTCAGATATTTCTTGGTCTTCATGTCACCCACTCTGACCTTGTCTTTCATTTTCCAAAGTACAAGTTACTTAAGTAAACCAGAGAACCTACATTTTGTGATTAATAAACCAATTCCTGTTTGAAACCCAGTGAATATGCAACTATCTAGACCAGTGGTTTTCAGCCAGTTTTGTTTCGAGATCTACATTTTACAATGGACATTAAACCCAATAAAGTATCAAAATTAATTTACAAAAGATTCATCATACAAATGTGAACTCGCATAAAACTTTATAATCAAACATTAATATCAACTGGTCGATTTAAAACTGGTTTCCGACACATTTTTGGGTATCAACCAATCTAGATCTAGACCACAACCAGGTAGCCATGCTGTGTTGAACATTTTAAACATTGTAAGCTGTAGTACACACATAAAACCAAGGTGCTGCTGATTCAGTCGATCTAGATGATTTAGAAAGGGTATGGACCCACAATAATGGTAAGTCTCAGCAGTGAGCTGGAACGGTAGCTCAAGACGTTACTCTGGGTGACCATTTCCAGGTCCACAATATGTTCTCTAGGCCCGGTCAAAGGTTTAGTCATCACCAACATGGCACTTACATTACTGGAGCGCTGAAAGACAACAAAAAAGCAAATCACTGGAGAGACTTCACCATGAGACCATTTTATAAATCACAGTGATCCATAACAGGGTTGATGATTTATGTGTGTTTCATTATGTTTACAGCTATATATTTCAACTATGTTATATCACTGTGAGCAATGATGACTGTAAATAATCTGGTGAATAATGATGACTATCAGTGAAATTTTTTTTCCCCTTTAATCCTGTAACAACCTCAAAACATACATGTAACAGAGTTGATGCTAAACCTATTTTGGAGAAGGAATGTCATGGGTTTAGACACAAGTAAGTATATTCTTTGTAAGTTTTTATTGTTTACACTTAAATGGCTATGTTCATGTGAGGCAGACGCTGAAACAGGATGTGAATCCATGTGCGGAAGTTTATTAAAGGATATAGACAGAGACAAGTTAGA
>JAUCMS010000049.1:12808010-12818638 GCA_032357445.1 Enteromius radiatus | reverse complement strand
GCATATATTATGTAAAGAAAAACTTTTATTTTGGATGCGATTAATCATTGCCCAGCACTAATATATATATATATATAAATTGAAATAAACGCTCTTAAAAATACTCAATTGGAAACGTAAGACTGAAGTTGTGAAGTCAGCTTTTGTGTTTGCAGACACGCCCTACATTCAGTTACTGGTTGTCATTCAGAAAATGTAACTGTCGCCTTTCACCTAAAGATCTGAATGAAGATGAAACGTGTCTGTTTCCATAGACTCTTTGTGCGCTCTTCAGAGGAGTTCACCAGAAGAACAAATCTGCCACGGGCTTTGACATCATCAACATGCTGATGGGCTTTGACAAAGCTGAGCAGCGGATGAAGGTCAGTGGTTTGTCCTGCTCACACACACACGACCTGGATGTTTCTACTGAAAGCTGATCTGAGCTGTAATGTGACTGTGCACGCAGGAGCTAATGGAGAGCCTGGACAGTCTGCTGTGTGGCGATGGATCAGAGAGTCTGAAGAGTTTGTGTCTAAAACTACTGCTCTGTCTGGTTACTGTAAGATCCTGTAAAAATCTGCTCCCTTTCACTTCCATAGTAAAATCGACCACTTGCTTCTTAGTAGGGATGCACGATATTGGATTGTAGGCGAAATTTCATTTACCGATATTTTGGCCGATACCGATAACAACACCAAGTCTCAAAATATTTTTAATGTGGTTAGTTTTTGACTTGCCTGTTAGAATTAAATAAACAATAATGAAGGCACATTTATAACTATTAAATAACTGTAACCTAAATAAACTATATATTAATTAATAGAAAGACGCAGTGCTAACCTAGATAGTCTAAAGCTAGTCGTAAAAAAAATCAGTATATATAAAATGTCATGTTTAAAAAAATGAGTATGTATGTTATAGCTTCTGACCTTTAAATCAAAACATACACATTATTTTATGGCATCAGTTTCTGCTTTATTTAATCAGAAACACAGCCTAAATGTTATTTTTACAGGCTATTTTAATTTTAATGTGATTAGAAGTAGGCCAATAGCGCCCCCTACAGATTACAATCCTTATTGAACGAGCATTGGGACAATACTTGAGTGAGTCACACTGGCACACCCTGAGCACATGTGAATTAACGTATTCCTCTTAACATCGGCGTACTCCTTCAAATCGGGCAGATGCCGATATTTACCTTTACAGCCATCATCGGCCGATTCCAATATCAGATAATATTATGCATGCGTACTACTTAGTTTGTAAATGCAAGCAAAAATCAGCCTATTACAATAGAAATGTCATCGCACCAAGAACGGATATTAAAATATGAATGATTTCAAAATGATAGAAACAGAAAAGAAAATGAATGGTTCCCACATAAATGAAAATTTACAAGAAATGTACTTACTCTCAGGCCATCCAAGATATATTTCTACATCAGATTCAGAGAAATCTAGCATTACATCAGTTACTCGGGTATCAATCCTCTGCAGTAATTGGGTGCCGTCATGTCTTGAGGAGACGAAAAACTGTGTCTTTTGCTTCAAAACATGCAGCTTTTGCCTTTTTTAAGTCATTAACTAATAGACTGGAGTGGTGTGGGTTATTATGATGTTTTTATCTGCTGTTTAGGCTCTCGTTCTGACTAGAGCCCGACCGATAAAGGATTTTGAAGGCCGATACAAATATTGGTTGGTGTTAAAATCCGATATTCCGGTATATGGCCCATGACATGGTTGAAGGGTGTTTCGTCCATTTTTATTTTTGAAATATTAATTTATCGGCCATTATAAATGCAGATAGTTTGGAAAATGCCTAATATCTAATTCTGACGGCACCCATTCACATCCATTGGACACTGATCCAATACTACATTTCTCCAAATTTGACGAAGAAACAAACTCATCTACATTTTTTTGCATTCACACTATACTTGTGCTTTCTGATGTGGTTATAATGTGTGTTTGTCTTTGTTTTGTTTTTTTCTTTCAGGTGACTGATAATATTAGTCAGAACACTATACTGGAGTATGTGATGATCAACAGTATCTTCGAGGCCATTCTACAGGTAAAACTGTGATTGGGTGTATTATGTGTATTTTTGCATATTTTACTTGTGCATCATCCATTGCATTCACCTCGTTTTGTCCAGATTCTGTCAGAAGTTTCCAGTCGAGCGCAGCACGGATATGATGCGGTGGTACTTCTAGCTCTGCTGGTCAACTACAGGAAGTATGAGGTGAATGCACAGTGAAGTTTGTACTAATAAAACACATTGTTCTAGTAAATGTCTGTGAGATTCATTGTTTCCTCTCTTAATTGTAGTCTGTGAATCCTTACATTGTGAAACTGTCAATAGTGGACGACGAGCCGACCCTGGATGTGAGTCGTTAGCAAGATTCTTGAAAATTAAGATATTTTTGCGTGATTGTCATGCGTTGGTCTAATAAAACGGATCTTTTCACAGGGCATGGGAATGGTCATCCACCACGCACTTGCAGAGTACAATAGGTAACGTACAGTTTTGTTGTGTTTGTAAGAAACGTATGTGAAATATTTCATGTGGTCAATCTGCTTTCCACAGACAGTATAAAGACAAAGAAGAAGAAAACCAGGGAGGCTTTTTCTCTACCCTTACCAGCATGGTATCAAACTCTTTTATCAATTATCCATGTATAGGGCCCTGTGAAATCAGTTTTTATTTATCATTTATAAATGTTTTTCTCCACTTTAATTTTATTATAATTATACTGCTATTATAATGGTTAAATTGTATTTTATTAATCAAAATCATGACATTTACAATATTAAACAGCAATTTATTAAACATTTAACAATTTCTTTTTAAGGCCCTAAAAAGTTTTTTTTCTTTCTTTATCAATTCAGTTTTATTTTTATTTTTTACCATATTTAGTTTTCCAATAATTGTATGGATTCCATTTGAATATTAATAAAATTTAAAAAAACAAAATGTGTTATTATTTAAATTCCTCTGCTAAAAAAATCTAGTACATAATTTTTACACTGTCACACTTTCTTCAAGTTAAACAAGGCTTTTATTTTGACAGGTTGCTGTGAAGATTGTTTGATATGACAATATTTAGTCTCAAAAGAAGAAACAGTAAAATGCTCAAATGATTCTCAGAGCAGTTCTTAAGTACTCATACATAAATTTAGTATCTCATCTGTGCCATCTATTTATACAGAGACATGAAAACATGCAGGATTCATGTTTAAATAGTATTGTTGTGGCTTAATATAACAGACACTAGAGCACATGGCATTTTGAGCCAAGTGTACTGACCTACTTTTAATGTATCTATTCAAAATGTTTAAAAAATCAGCGTTACACAGTAAATTCTGTTTTTATGACTAGACCTTTTGCGTTTTACACATATTTCATATTTCATGATTTCATAGGGCCCTACAAGCTTTTAAATTTTTTTGTGAAAAGTGACTTTGCAGGTAAATATTTATGGTAATTATGCTTTGGTCTGCAGGTGGGCAGTATGTTTATCGCTGACGCAGATGAGAAGCTGTCAGTACAGTAAGTAAAATGAAAGTATCTTAATTGGTAATTGCACTTTTTCATATATAGCTGACCTCCACAAACTGTCATCATGTACACAGTAAACGTTTTTTTAGTGTAGCTTATCACGTGTTGGATGAGAAACAAAACGGACTAAACTTGTGACAAAGCTAAAATGCTGCTTTTTGTAAAGAAGTACTTGCATGCACTTTATGAAAGGCCAGAAGTACAGTAAATGTTTTTTTATTTTACCTTAAAACTACATTACATTACAAGCTAAATGCTGATGTCAGTACCATCTATGTTTGTATTGAATGTGCTTACTGCGCAGTTGTTGCCGTTACTTTCAGATGGTTACAGTTATTGTTTTCAATAGCCAAAAGACAGTTTGTTCTGTTAAATGTCAAATAAACATCTTGTTTATGTATACTTTCTTATGTATAGTTTCTTGCTTAAAAATCAGAACCGGAGATGACAAAAACACTCATTTAACAATATCATTTTAATAGTCATAATAATTTAATAATCCTTTCAATGTTTTAACAATCATTCTAATCCAACAATAAGGTTTTAATTGTTGTAACTGAACAGTAACTAAGGTATTATTATTCTAATTTAATAATCAGGCATGAAAATCCCTCACCTTTCGGCAAAATAATTATTAAACAGGTGACCCACGTGAATCGTGTAGCTCCGATGAGAACTTTATTTTCAATGGAGCCACGCAGTTTAAAATCCAAAGCAGAAATGTTTTTGTAACTGACAGCGCCTTCATGGTCGCCTGGTAACAGCAGACGCTACAGAAGAATGAGCGCCCAAGCGCTTTGAAAATGGTGCAGAAAGCGATGCGCCTCGCGTTTTTATACGCTTCATGTGAACGTTCCTTTAAGAGAGTAAGTTACGTTTAATGCTAAAGCATCGTTAACACTAATACAAACATTATTTTTGATTCGATAATGGTAGAAAACACTTATTCGGTTGATTTCTTTGCCCAAAAAAGAAAAAAAAAAACTTTCGCTGTCAATCATGATGGAAGAATAAACAAGTTAAGCTACAGCATGTCCCCTAATGAGGCCATAAAATTTATTCTGTGGGAGTCCCCCCACCTCCCGGCCCCATCAGAGGCCACAGCACCCTTCTCATCCTTTTCACCCCCAACCCATTTTCATGGCTGTTTAATGATTGTTTTAATTGAACAATAAAATTGTTCATAATCGTTGTAACTTAACAAAAAGTGTACAATTGTAAAAATCGTTCTAAACCTAATATAAAAGTTTGGGGTTGGTAAGGCTTCTTTTTAATGTTTTTACATTCTCAAAGTAATTATGATGAATTTAATGTAACCTTACTTAATAAAAGTGCTAATTTCAGAGATTATATATTGAAGGTCAGATCAGCCCTATAAGTCTCCAGCGCGTAATAGCAGTCATCAAATTTAGAAATTTCTGTTCTTGTATTATTAAGTCAAATGCTCCACATGTCTGATAACTTCATTGTCCTTTTAGGACTAATGAGGCCATCCTGCTTGCTCTCTACGAGGCAGTACATCTCAACAGAAACTTCATCACGGTTCTCGCACAGGTCAGCGCTGCACAGTGACTTATGCATTAGACCTATCCTGTCCTCCACACTGATGCCTTTTTGCTTCTGTAATTGTCAATCACAGAGCCATCCGGAGATTGACATCGCAACAACCCCAGCTACGCCCGTCCCAGACTCTCCTACGACCCCGCTGGGCACCACACCGCCCTCTCTGGACAGTGAGTAACCCGTGTTAAAATATCACTCACTCTCTCACCGTCTTCTGCACAACACTAAAGCACAAAGACACGCGGCGTTTGTGAATTGAAGACCGGTCAGCACAGTAACCAGAAGTGAGGTTTGTTTGAATAATGAAACTGCTGTTGTTCAGCCAATGACTTTTAAGTCGTTCTTCCAGCCAGAGCCAGCATTTGACTTCCTTAAACTGCCTGCGCTCTTACATTTGCCTCTAAAACACGTGTAACTTTTATGCAGCTTTTTGCATCGCAACCTTTTAAAAACTTGATATCCATTAGCTGTATGAAATATTAAATCCACTCGGATCTGGCAGACTGAAGCTCCCGTGGTGGATGTGGTGTGTTTTCCTGCTTGAATGTGCCAGCAGAGCTCAATCCTCTGTAATCAGGATGACACGGCAAATATTCGCAATATATTTATAGCCTGTTCACAACTAGGACAATGATAATTACGTTTTAATAATTGTTGTTTTAACAGTTCTATTTAAATGATAACTAACTTTTTAATGATTAACATTGATGCACCTGATGCATGATAACATTTTGAATTATAATTAGGGATGCACCGATCCAACTTTTTCAGTCCCGATACTGATGCCTGGGCTTTGTATATCTATCGATACCATGAAGTATCTCCACACAGCCCACTCTTTGCTGTGTTCACACCAGATGAGAATGAAGCGCTAAGCGCGAGTGATCTACATATTAAGTCAATGCAAAGAAGCGATTAGTCATCCTGCGGCGTGATTCGCGCAAATTAAGCAGCGATTCTTGCGTTTGACGCGGGCTCGCTCCAACCGTTCCAGCATGAGACACACGTGCTGCTAATGAATGACGTAGGATCTGCTGCGACGCCGAGACCTATATTTACAGTACCTGGCTGCGACGGAGGAAGAAGAAAAGAAAAAAAACTCGGCCCGTGATCTGTTAATTTTTCCGATCCCCAATCCAGCTATTTTTTCAATATCGAGGCCGATATCCGATCCTAATATCAGATCGGTGCACCCGTAATTATAATATTATTAATATTATTAAAAATAGTGGTATAGATTGGTTAGGGATGGGCGATATATATCGAACGATATATTATGCGCATCTCATCAGTAAAGCCGGTTCTTTGATTAGCGGGAAAACTCCGTCACCTGTTTTCAAAAGGAACGCCAGCTTATGAACAGAGCCGCAGATCACTGACAAGCTACGCGTTGAGTTTCGCGGGTGATTCAATGGCGCAGCTTGTCAGTGATCTACGATCTACAGTTTTAATAATCATAGGGCTGGGCAATATATTGCGCAGTACATTAATGCGCATCTCATCAGTAAAGCTGGTTCTTTTATTAGCGATAAATCTTCACCACGTTTTCAAATGGAGCAGCAGTTAATGCACTGAGCCGAACAAACGCAATATCACGTTTAGTATCGCAAATGAATCACTCGCGAAACTGAACGTGATATTGCGTAGTTTGTCAGTAACCTGTGTATTAACTGGCGCTCCATTTGAAAACGTGTAAACGAACCGGCTTTACTGACGAGATGCACATGAATATATTGTGCGATATATTGCCCAGCCCTAAATAATCGTTAAAATTTAACTATATTTGTAATGTTTTAATAATCGTTCTAATTTAATGATACCTTTAACGTTTTAATAATTTGTCTAATTTTACCATAACTGTAACATTTTAACAGTTGTAATTTAATAATAACTGTAACATTTCAGTTATCATTGTAATTGAACAATAACTTTAAGGTTTAAACAATCATCTAATTTAACGTCTAATTTTTACATTTTAATGATTGTTCTAATTTGACAATAGCTAACATTTTTAATAATTCTTTTAATTTAACAAGAACTGCATCGTTGTAATAATCATTCTAATTTAACAATGTCTATAACTGCAATATTATATATATTTCATTTTTTAAAAATATATAATAAATTGCTAATATTGCTCAGTTTTTGCGCAGTGGAAGTGATGGATCTCTGTTGAATTTTTTTCAGTAAAAAAAAAAAAGTAAGATTCCCACATAAGTAATGAATTTAGATATGAAAAAACGCAATTTGAGTGTTGCTACATACTCTAAAGTGTGGCCTTTCTCAAAACGAAGTATGTGCTTTTAGTGTGTAGTATAGGTGCACTAATTGGGGGCGAAAGATCATTTTCAGAAACGATTCACCATGCTTACATTGTCTGTTTGCAGTGATGAATAATCCTGAGCTTCCTCTGGACCCAAACTTGCAGACGAGTAATCTTCTTATAACCTTCCTCAAATATTCCTCCATCGTAATGCAGGACACCAAAGGTAAGATATCACTCTTTCTCTCCTCTGTGCCGTCCAAAACCTAGTGAGCCTTCTTGCGCCCCTTCTAGAGCAGCATTAAAAGTAAAAGAAAACCTTGTTTGTTATTAGCATGTCACTATTCTTATAAGCATAAAAACACAAAGGACAAATATTGTAGCTAAAATGGTCCATTTTTTATTAGATTAATGGTATTCTTGTAATTATCAGCATTTTCCCCACTTTGTCCACCATTTTGGATTTTTGCGCTTGTTGCAATGCATTATGGGATTGCATACTTTGCAAAGGATGCATACTGTTTTTCATTTTAACAAAAGAAGGTAAAGCGGCTTTACCTTATTTACATATTGGAAAAGCTTCTATGCCAAAGTGCCCTAAAATGCTGCATAAGTAGGGCGCTCACTAGAATTTGGAACGGAGCCACTTATTTCTTTTCGTTTTAAACCAGTTTTTTTTTTTTTTTTTTTTAACCAGCATAAAAAACACAAAGGATGCAAAATATAGCTAAGATAGTCAATTTTGGGGTAAATGATTCAATGCCAAAGTGCTTTAAAATTCTTCCTAAGTAGGACACTCACTAGAATTTGAGCCCCAGCCATTTATTTATCTTCGTTTTAAACCAGTTTTGTTTAAACCAGCATAAAAAAACACAAAGGACAAAAATAGACAAAAATAGTCTATATATATAATAGGACTAAAATAGTCATTTTTTTTATTAGATTAATGGTATTCTTAGAATTATCAGCATTTTCCCCACTTTGTCCACCATTTTGGATTTTTGCGCTTGTTGCAATGCATCATGGGATTGCATACTTTGCAAAGGATGCATGCTGTTTTTCATTTTAACAAAAGAAGGTAAAGCGGCTTTACCTTATTTACATGTTGGAAAAATATTCTATGCCAAAGTGCCCTAAAATGTAGGGCGCTCACTAGAATTTGGAACGGAGGCACTTTTTTCTTTTCGTTTTAAACCAGTTTTTTTTTTGTTTTTACCAGCATAAAAAAACACAAAGGACGCAAATTTTAGCTAAAATAGTAAATTTTGGGGTAAATGATTCAATGCCAAAGTGCTTTAAATTTCTTCCTAAATAGGGCACTAGAATTTATTTATTTATCCATTTATTTATTTTCGTTTTAAACCAGTTTTGTTTAAACCAGCATAAAAAAACACAAAGGACACACATTTTAGCTAAAATAGTAAATTTTTTATTAGATTAATGGTATTCTTAGAATTATAAGCATTTTCCCCACTTCGTCCACCATTTTGGATTTTTGCGCTTGTTGCAATGCATTATGGGATTGTATTTTTTGCAAAGGATGCATACCTTTTTTAATTTTTTACATAAGAAGGTAAGGCGGCATTACTTTATCTTCATATCAGAAAAGCTTCTATGCCAAAGCACTTGGTGTCTTAAAATGCAGCCTATTTAGGGAGCTCACTAGAATTTGGAGCGGAGCCATTCATTTCTCTCTGTTTTAAACCAGTTTTTTTGTGCATATCTTACAGTAGTTTTCCTCCGTATGCTTTCAGATGAACACAGACTCAACAGTGCCAGGCTGTGCCTCATCATTCTGACCTGCATAGCCGAGGTAATGCATTGTGGGTACGTTTTTTTTCCCTGCGAGTTTGTTCGCAGTGACCGTTTGACCGCTTGTCCTCTCGCTGTCTGTTTCACAGGACCAGTACGCCGATGCCTTTCTCCACGATGATAACATGAACTTCAGGGTCAACTTGCACAGAATGGTAAGAGCCTTCGCTGAGGTCTCCAATCCAGAATCCAAACGAAGACGATGTTTCGTGCATATAAAGCAGCAAACAGCAGCAATCCATTACGAAGCGGGACGTCCCAGAGCCTCGCTGCTGATGCAGTAAATCCAGTTATCTAGACACATGAAAGCAGGATCATTTGTGCACTTTTGACTGAAATCAACCTTGGCCCAGGCTTAAAAGGACCTTTCATTTAAAACAAATGAAGTCCAGCTTTGTAGCTTTGAGTGAATAATTTCTCCTGTGCATTTCAGCCCATGAGACATCGAAAGAAAGCTGCAGATAAGAACATCCCCTCTCGGCCTTTAGTTTGTGCGGTTCTGGGTGAGTTTCGTGATCAGGTTGAGTGACGGTTGCTTTAGTGAGCTTATTGTTTTTAAGTGTTCTTTGTCTTTGCAGACCTGATGGTTGAGTTCATTGTTACTCATATGATGAAGGAGTTTCCTATGGATCTCTACGCGTGAGTTCATTTGCCTTTTGAAATACTGCGATGCTTAGATGATTGTGGATATGGTGAAAGTTATGAAGTTTTTTGTTTAGGCGCTGCGTTCAGATAATTCACAAACTAATCTGCTACCAGAAGAAGTGCAGAATTAGGATGCACTACACATGGAGAGACCTGTGGTCAGGTAGGATCATTACCGTGTGTGTCTGACCCAAACACAGGCATGCAGTCTGCAATCTGTTCGGAGTTTTTTTTCTTTGCTTTTAGTAAGTTTTTGTCTTTTTGTTCTTTGGTGTGCTGTTTATTTTTACTTTAGTTTTACAACTAGTAAATATTTAATATATATAGTAATATGTAGTTTTTTTACACTTACATATTGTCTTTTGTTGCCCTCATTTGAATAAAAGCATTTGCTAAATGGCATTGTACGTATTTTGCTTTTAAATTCTTATTTTACTTTTATTTATATATATATATATATATATTTCTCTTTTGTTTTTCATTTTATTTTATTTATTTATTTTTTTTTATAAATCGTTTTAAATTTTTTATTTATTGTTCTTATCTGTTTTTTGTTTAATTATTTCTATACACTTTTGTTTTAATAAAAATTTCCCCACATTTTCTATTTTTTTATTTTGTTGATTTTAGTTTTTTGTTCTTTTGTTAATTAGTTTTAATTCGTTTTTTTACTTCTGTTCTTTTCCCGTTGTTCTTGTTTTTGTGTATTTTGTGCATTTTTCTTGGATTTTTTTTATGTATTTATATATATATATATATATATATATATATATATATATATTTTTTTTTTTTTTTTTTTTAA
>JAUCMS010000049.1:12782574-12798025 GCA_032357445.1 Enteromius radiatus | reverse complement strand
ATCCTGAATATGTTTTCGTAAACAGCTAAAATAACAAAACTTGTGTCACTGTCCAAATATTTTTGGGCCTAACTGTATATTATATAAAAGAGTTTCATTTTAAGTTTAATATTTAATAACAAGAGTATATGAATATGTTATGAATGAATGTGTGTGTGTGTATATATATATATATATATATATATATACATAAAAAGAGAATTACATATTGTGCAATTAGCGCATTAGTTTCTGACATTGAAGAGCTCAAAGAACAAGATGAGGCAGACTGATTTATTTTGTCAGTGCATCTAGACATGACATGATGTAATAGGATTCAAAGAGTACAATCTCGCTTCTCTTTAGTCTTTTTTATTAGATTTCTCTCCCTCTCAAAGAGCTGCGGCATTGCCTTTAAAATGATGTGATCTCTCGATCCCTGTGATCTTTTAATTTTTGCTTTACAAAGAGATACGATTTGATTAAAGGTGAAGTGTGCCGTTTTTTGAAGTTAAAATACTCGTCTATTCCAGTTTAATGTTTTGAGACAACTATAAATAAGTCATTCGTAGAGTGGCTTCCCCAAAAAATTATTATTTATATTTAAAATAAATAGTTGATCATTTAGATTTGTTGATGTTTACATAGTTTTAATGTATTTTATTCAGTTTTATTGTTAATTATTTTATTTAATATATATATATATATATATATATATAAATATTTTTTATGTTTTTATTTTATTTTATTTAAAATTAATATTTTTTTTTTATTTATTAGCATATTTATTATAATAATGAATAAAACAAATAAAATAGTCATCATTTTAAAAGAAACTCATTGTAATCATTTCTACAACCTCTTCACGGCTAAATCTAAATATACACCACGCTTAATTTACGTTCATATTTAGCACACATAACACGGCCAAATGATGCACATGCTTATTTGAAAACTAGTGCAAGAGGCTCATTAGTGTACTTTATGCATATGAGCCTCTGTTTGAGATAATTACTTTGATAAACCACCAGAAGGGTTAAAATAACAGTACTTAATTTAGCACGCGTCTACAATTAGCCCTTGCCGATGCAGCCCAACCTGGAATAGATTATTTTAATAACAGCGAGCTGTGGAATCAAAACAGCACTCGGAAGCATGTTGCCTCTCAAAGTCCAGGTAGAGTTACTTCAGACGTCTTTGAAGAGAGATACCCATCTGAATAGAAGAAAGTGGCAGCAGCCTTCATGGGCTGAAGTGATCAAGGGTGAGCATGTCATTCTCAATGTGGGTGGCTTCGTCCTGTGAAATCACAAAGAGAGTCACCATCTGTTGGGACCCTCCACCTGCTCGGGCTCTGGTGGTCTCGGGTGTGGACTTGAGACAGGACTGAAGGAGGTTGATGGCCACTCAATTATACATGAACTGATGGTCGTCGTCCTCCCATTGAAAAGAGATGAGCAGATGTGTGCAGTTAAAGGAATATTATTATTCTCTGTTTTATTTATAGGCGCCTCTCATGAGACTTACACCTTACAAGCAATCAACATTAACAAAAGACCCTCAGTGGTGTCACTAAAGCATGAGCAAGGACAGCAGTGCTCTTCATTGAGAGGGCAGGACAAAATCGAATAGCAGTTACGTAAGTGAAAATGTATATAACTGTTAATATGAGCCTTAAATAAAAATGCTGTCAAAGATGACACCTTGACTTTACTCAGTATATATAGAAATATTGGAAAGTTGTCAGTGAACACAGAGAAGTAATTACATTTAGCCATATTGGAGTTTCAGACAAGAAGAATTACGGCTTTGCTACTGTTACATTTGAGAAAAGTATATACTGTATAAACCAATATTTAATCTCAACTAAGCAATCAGAGAGGGAGGACTGATGAAAATAGAAGTATGTTTGAAGTATGTATCACAATGAAACTGAAACTCCAACTCTAACAAAAGGTAGAGCATGATAATAATAAAGAAATAGGGCCCAAGACAGAGCCCTGTGGAACACCAGTAGTGACATAATGAGGTTTCGATCAAAATTGCTGCACAAATTCATGACCCAACAAGAGGAGAATGTAAATTGTTACCATGTATAACCATGGGTAGTTTGAACAGTGTTGGGGAAAGCACAATAGTTAGTTTCTGAAGTCTGAAGATGAATTAATGCAGATTCACATTTTGTCTAGATCTACACTGTATTGACTGTAGTCAATAAATAAGACAACAAAGTAATTGGTGTTAATTGTTTGAAAAAAGTAACTCAGTTATATTAATATTAAAATTAAAAAGCAATGTGTTACTTTACTAGTTACTTGGAAAAAGTTGTATTATTACGATTGTTTTTGGATGAGTGAGGAGAATTTCTCTTCAACTCTCCTGAACAATGTGCTGATGTAGGGGCTGTTTGACTATTTTTTTTTTTTTTTTAAGGTTTTATGACCCTGAGACTCAACTATTTTCTGTAATTCTCCAGCTGTGATCCTTGAAGAGTCTTTATCCACTCAAACTCTACTCCTCGCCGTGTATTAAGAGGATAGAGACACACGTCCTCTTCGATTGGAAATTCTTCATTATTTCCCTGATGATGGAAATTTTCACTGCTCTAGCTCTTTTCTTAAAGCCACTTTACTAAATTGTAAAATGTCTCAATTATCTTTTGCAGCACATAAGAAATATATTCTTTGGTTTTTCTCATTTTGGGCTTTGTTTTCCCTGATATATATATATATATATATATATATATATCTGTGAAACAGGAAGCCAGGGCTGGATATTTTCAGGAGTGCTCAGAATTGTGAAGATGAATGGGAATATACTTCAGAGATATTTTACTCATAAAAAAAACTCTAGGGGTGCCAATAATTGTGGCCAACAAGTATTAGAGAAAAACATTTATTTTCGCAAGGAGATTTTCTCCCTATTTCAGTTGTTTTAATTCAATGGTAGGTTAGAATTTTGTTAAAAAATAAAAAAATAAAAAAAGGAAAAACAATACAGATTTATTTTGCTCAGATTTACCAAGGGTGCCAATATTAGTCGAGGGCACAGCGATATATATATATGCTAAAGTGTGCTAAGAAATATAGTCCTAAAAACTTGTGCACTACAATACAGTTAAGTGAACTTCTTTTTCACAAGGCTAGATCCCCCCTTGAGTCTAACCAAAATTTTGAAAATACCTACATGCGAGTCTTTAAGGTTACGTTTGCATAACCAAAACACAAAATGCATAAAATTACATTTAAATTGACTTCATTTGAAAATGAACAACGTAACACTATTTAAATTAGATGCACTCTTCATATCTGCTTCACCTCCTTTGCTAAATAATTAATCAGGTTCTGTCTAGTTTCACCCCCTTTGACCAGTCAGAGTTTCGCCACAGGCCATGTCTTGGTTTTCTCAGTCTTAAAAGCATATGGGCATGTACTTTCCCTCAGGGCTCAAAATTACACACAAACAGATTCCTCTTCTGTCACGCACCCACACAAACCAGAAAGCATATATTTCAGTATATCTCAGGGTGTCCAGACTACGAATTTTGTCATAGGTGTTAATCACAGTTGTGAAATCAGCAGCCGGTTTTCCTATTCCACTATCGGTCGCAATTGGCAGTGTGTTTGCCATCTGTTTTCTTCGCATTTGCTTGCTCACTTTCAACTTGAGGGATGCTGTTCAATCTGAGCGGGTTAAAACAGAAAGCCAAAGTTTAACCACTGCTGTTCCATCCGCCATCTGTGGCCAGGTTGAGAGGGAAATTTGGCAGGCGGAAAAGCAAAACCGGCTAAATAACTCATGACCGGTTTGTTCGTCGGTGAAACCCACAAGGGCTCCAGGAGCGATAACAGGAGGACAGAAAAAGAAAGGGAGAGAGAGCGCAGAGCTTCATCCGAGACCTCATTACATTTTCTCAGCTGTATGTGTGCGTGTACCTGAAGGTGACGGTAGGGAAATGTCTCCAGTGGTGAGAAAGCTTCAATCAGATTTGTCCCCTATAGGCTTTACGATACAATCCCAACCGGTGACAAAGTACAGGTGCCCTCTTTGACTCGTAATCCAGAGCATTAATCCTGTGGGTCGGTTGTGGCCAGGTGCAAGATCACCGAAAATGGAAAAAGCAGCACATGAAGCTTTGATAGGGAAGATGACAGACTGAATAATGGAGAACACAACATGTATGACTATCACAGTCAAATTGTGTCCAAGAATACATGGTTTTCCAATCCCAAGTGGAAAAAGGAGAAACATCACCGAGCGCTCCTAGCAAGCAACCAATGTAAACGGATGCTGTTGAGTCTGAAACGTAAATTATTTGCATGGTAACACTTTACAGTAAGTTGTTAACACGGTTTAACTACCTTTGTTAATATGAGCCAACAACGGAAAATACTGAGCTAACAAGAATTAAAAATGAACTGAACAATTTATTAACTAATGTCAACAAAGCTTAATAAATAATGTGTTGCTTATTGTTAGTTAATGTTAATTAATGCATTAACTCATGTTAAAAAATAGGACCTTAATGTAAAGTCATTAAAATGTAAGCATACGACCTCACTCGTACAAATTCATATGCTTTATTCGAAATCGTACGTATTTTACGAAATGCCAATTCGTATGAATTTGTACGAATGACCTAAACGTAACCCCGCCCCTAAACCTACCCGTGGTTTTAGACAAATTGTACGAAATCGTACGAGTGAGGTCATACGAATTGGCACAAATTTGGCACCTCGTAATTGGTCGTGAGACTGTGTTGGCATTATACATGGGAAAAGCAAGAAGAGCCAGAATAAAAATGTTAAGTTTAAAAATCAGCTCAAAATATCTCTGATAGGATGGAATCGTAATCTGAAGCAAAGCATAAATAAATAAATATACATTGCCATTGGTTCTCCAATGGTGGTTCTTCTTCTTTTTCTTCTTCTTTTTGTAAAAGAGTTATTAGAGATATGGAAAAGAGCATTTTGCAAACAGTTTCAAATCTCTTTCACACTCTTATTAGTGTCATTATATCACATAATCTTTGTTTAGATAGCATTTGTGCAATTCATGGAGCTGTTAAATGTTTTCATGTCCTCTTGGGACACGAGCATTGCTCTGTCTGCAGGATCAAAAACCTTCAAAGGATCAGCTGGTAAATCTCCTAATTCAAACGCACAGGCTTAGGCACTCAGAGACGCGGAGAGGGAGTATGAGCGTTTGTGGGCATTGACGTATATGAAGACCAAATGAGACGTGATATAATGTGCAAGCAGTTGGTAACGCACCAAACCAAATCCCTTGGTAGACGGCCATGAAAGAAACTCGCAGACATGGAATCTTTCAGCTTTGTCTGTTTTGTCGCAAGTGTCCAGATGGTTTCGTGTGGAGAGCCGCAATGGAGGGAGGCAGGGAATGCTTGTCAGAGACGATCCATCGATTGGGAATTCTTATTCGTAAGCTTTACTTCCATTTGTTGTTATTTTGTAGGGAATTATGCACATTTAATATCAAATACACATTCTCATGAATAAACTGTATTTGGCAGGCACTGTTATCCTAAGTGAATTACAGTGCATTAAATCTATACCTGAACCCTTGACCTTGGGTATGCTGTACTCATTGAGATAGCATAATGTCTATTTTTATTTTCTCCCCTGGATGGATCTATAAAACATATTTTTGGAAATTAATCTTTTTAACAACATTACAATGCGCCATGTGCCAAAAAGCACAGATGCAAATACATTCGAAAGCTATCCATGAATGGAAAATTAGATTTTTAATATTGAGTATTTGTGTTTTTTTTTGCAATCATTAATCTCAAAAATTAGCAAGCTCAATTTTTAAACACTTGTTATCTGGAATTCGTTGGGAAATTATGTAAGCTATTTTAAGCCGCACCTAAAAGGCCTGAACGAATGTATTAGCACTATTAAGCCACGTGGATTAGCAAAATATTATTTTGTGATGAATTACACCCGCGGGGTTACGCTGCTAGGACACCTGTGGAAGTGACTTCATTCATCCACTAAAAATCACCTTGGGACTAGCTTATTAAAGGTCATTGCAAAAATGGCTCAGAAAAGTGGCATCAGTTGGAAGAAAAGGTCTGGCACAGTGGTATTTAATTAAAGTTCCAAAAGGTTCCGTCGCTAAATTTCATTTCTGGCAAAGGTCCAAAACAAACAAAAGTTCCAAAATAACCTCTTCAGAAGCCATTATGTTGTACAGCTGTGAAATGAAATAAGGAATGGGCATTTAAAGAAAATTCTTTGTAAATGTTCGAGTTGGCGACTGTAATGCCACGGAACAGTAATCCAAAAAGTCTTTTCAAGACTGCTGTTTTATGCTGAATTGCAAATTATGAATAAAGTTACCGATGCTAGTAGCACATTTTAGGAAAGTATTTTTGAAAGGGAGCAGTAGGGGGTTTGGTGACTTTCTCATTCACCTACAACTCAGGACTCAAACCCATGACCTTCAGGTCAGAATCTCTAACCATTAGGCCATGACCACCATGTGGGCTGTTGGGGGTTCAGTGACTTGTTCAGTGACACCTCAGTCATGGGTATTGAAGGAGAGTTCTGGTCATTCACTCCCCCCTACTCCTGCCGGTACTGAGATTCAAACCTGGGAACTTTGGGTTGAGTCCAAATCTCAAGCCATTAGGCCATGACCGCCTCCCAGGCATTATCAATGTTTTGAGATAAACTATTCAACAAGAATATTACTGAGATAAATCAAACAGTATTAGGCTGAAAATATGTGTTAACTACCAGTCAGAATACATCATTTTGCTAAGTTAGCTTGATAGTTCAGGCTCTGTTGGGTGCTAACTGTGTTTGCACATTACGCGGGTATATGATTACCATCCGCAGCACAGCTGTAGAGTTAGAAAATGTGTAGAACTGTCCAAGTCTGAGCTGCAGTGATATCCTCCTCCACAGTCTGGAATGTAAGAGGGAAATAGGATTACATGGTTTCAAACCACCCATTACAGCTACCATTGTAGGGAATGACACGAAGAAGCCAGAAAATCCCAAGCAGAGACAAAAAGCAGTTTTATGCATCCACAATTTCAGATCTAGCAAGATGATATCAGCTCCCCAGCAGTTGGATCCAGCCCCAGGGACGCTTCATGGGAAGGAGGCAACACTTAAGCAGCTAAGACGACGTGAAGACAGGCCTCTTGGAAGACGCCGAAGCTGTAAGCCGCCTGGTTCACAAGAAGGCCGCCAATCTTTCCAAACAGCTGGGCAGCATATGTCATTTGCCAATCCAGAGCTCCGGAAGGAAACGGTAGTACCAAAGATGGCTTGGAAGGAGAATAGCCATGACTGCTCAGAGGGGAAATGTGAGTGGGTGAGAACTCTCATGAGTCGTAAAACTTTAATTAAAGATTTCACAGCTAAATTCTGGTGATGAGCAAGCTGGGGATAAAAAAAAAAGGGGTGGGCGACGTGCCCGAAAAGATAAGAGGGGCAAACAGGACAGAAAAGTTGAAGAGGGATGGTAGAAATGACAGAAGGAAGATGTGTGGGAAGCTGGAGATAGTGGCTTAGCGTCATTAGTCAAATACAACAGGTCTCATTCTACTAGAGTCCAAACAAATTACGCCGCTATCATATCTTCACAGAAGTGCGACGAATCAGATTCCATGTGTCAGCAGAAGTAGATAAAATCGGATAAGAAATACAGAAATACAGAGTCCCTGCTTATCTCACTATCTGACCTTCCATTAATGCGCACATATATAAATAAACATACGCATATGAGAGAAAGTCGCAGCTTTCCTGGGCCGCTGGGTTCATGAATAACTCAGATTATAAGAGGAGTACATATTTCCATACGGATCACTGCCGGTTTTATTATTCTCAGCTACTCAGCTGCGAGGCGAGACGCTGTTCCCAGACTGGCCTATTTTCTTCGAGAGCCAGGAAGAAGGCAGCGGGTGATTTTGGTCTGACTTATAGCTCCCAAAACAGAGACTTCAACCCTCTTAAGTCAGGCACTCGCTATAAGGCTCTCGAAATCCTCACCAACCACGAATCTCCAGTCATTTCTCATCCTGTTATCATAATGGCGAGCATATTAAACAACTTTTAGGCTATGGGCTCCCTCCTCAACTGCAGCGCTGTGGTTTAAGTGCCCAGAACAGAACATCAAAATGACATTTCTGACTTTTGGTGCTGAAAAATCTCGAAGTAAACAGCTAAGGCAGATGATTGTTATCTTGTCGAGTGTGCTAGTGTCTGAAGTGCACACTCTGTCCGACACGCTAGATACTACGAGGTTTGAGGAATGGAAGATGTGCATTGAAATTGTTCTAGAATGGTTTATATTTTCTGTCCTTATTTGACCATTCACAGGAAGTTTGAATGACAGGGGATCTGACCAATCATATCGTTGTATCTCCCATTTTTCCTCTTTGCTCCACAATGTATTCTGAGATGTGTAGCATAAGAGTGGCATAGCTTGTCAGACATAACAACAATAAAGAAGGGTCAGGTCTTTGTGTTGTGTCAGTTGTTTCACACTTGTATCTGATTTGGATTCATCTTGGAAGAAGGATACGGTGATGCGATGTTAACATGCTAATATCGAAATAGCCCGAGGCTATGCTATTCAAGATTGGTTGACCAAAAGATCGTATTTATTTATGCCGAACACATAAATGATAGATCCAGTTTCTGCCGTCAGAATGGATGCTAGTTTAAAGGCTTATGCTTACCCAGTGGGCTTGCACAAAGTTGTGCTAACAAGACCTAACTCTTTATTTTACTCAAGGTCGCGATGAAGGAGCTGCCCTTCCCAAAGCTGGGGTGTGCTAAAAGAAGCGGGTAGCTAATGATGAGCATTCACCCAGGCACATGCCAGCTAGGGCTTATTAGACGCCACCATCGTTTAACACAATGGCTACTGACATTTCTCGGGGCAGAGGAAGGGGAAAAGTCGAGGCGAGCTTTAGAAACCTTCGGCAAGTTAGTATTGTGCAAATTATGGCTAATTACTCCTCCCTGCTGCCTGCACTCATTAGCCAAGACAAAGGGCATATCCCGCTGACAGTCAAATTACTCCTGGCATCATTGACATCACCTTTTAAAACCAATTAAATAATGAAAAAGGCAGGATGGAAAAGACAGGTTATGGACTGTTATGGAGTGACGGACTACTGTTCAAGAGCACTTCATCCTGCCCAATAAATCTCAAAAATGATGTACAGCAAAAATGACGTTAAGATAGAGACAACCATCCCTGAGAGGGCACACTAAATTTGGTAGCAGTATAAATAATTAGTTTGTTCTAGCCAGACAGTGCTCTTGACTTGTCTCGTCTCTATGCACACACTGCATGCTAACGCTAAAGCTAATGTTTGTTTTCAGAGCACTACAGACCCCAAAGGGTGAAGTTAATGGCTGGAATCTTATAGAAGCAAATTAGTAGTTAGTTTGAAATACTAATTTAGAACCTGAACAGCATGTGTTTGATGCGTTTATGACAGCACTGCTCTCACAAAAAGTACCGTGGTGCTATAATGGGACAGTGATAAAATAAGACCATGGTACTTTTATACAGTACAGCATAGTTAGGGTTGGGGTTTGAACAGTCATTTCCTTCTTACATTGGGGGAGAGTGATCTATTTTATATATACGTCGTCGTCAAGATAAGTGAAAATAATATCAGGATGTTATCATTTTAAATGATCAGAATGTAAAGGTTTCTAAAAATGTCTTGACCTATATGCATCAGAATTATTTTTATACCTGCATTCAGTTTGTTTCCATGTAAAAGATCTAATTAAATCTGTTATGCTAAAATGTTATAGTTTATGTCTCACTATTTATAACTCACAATTGTAATTTTATATATATTATATATTTCATTTTTGAGAAAAAAATTTGAATTGGCGTTTGTATATATCGCGATAGCTATTTTATATAACACCATACAGAATGTATAACACACAATTGCAGGGTGTTATCTAGCAATTCTGAAATAAAAGAATACAAATAAAAAAGAAATAACTCACAATTGTGAATTTGTATCACGCGATTCTGAAAAAAATGACACATTTCTTGCTTATGTCCCACAATTCTGAATCGCGAGTTTGTATTATGCAGTTCTGAGAAAAAAGTCGTTAAAGTAATTTTTTTAATTCAGTGAACTAAAAAAAAAAAAGGTTATTGTGAATTTTTATTAAGTGGTGGAAGCAGGCTTCCATATACAGGCCAAAAAAAAAACCTACAGTAAATGCATATATATGTTTGACAGATGTTTCACGACCAACAATAGCTAATTATTATATGGAATAATCAGAGTCACTTTTGAGTTACTGAATGATTCGCATATTTACTGTACAACACATTCATTTTTACAAAATCCTTTAGAGAACACCATGGTAGCTGTTGGTACTTTTTTGTTTTTGTTTATTTTCTTTCCCCAGAGATTTAATATAGATTGTTATTGACAAGTTGACAATGACTGCCACATCTCTCATGCCAAAATTTTAGGATGACTTTGTATCCTACATCGAGAAAAAAAAAAAAAAGCCAAAACAAAAGAGTCATCCATCCCTCTCAGCTATCATCCATCATGCTGTTTGATCGCTTAGAGTGGAACAAATTGCAAAGAACCTTAAGAGTCCTTCCCTATCTTTGTCATTCTGATACAGCCAATCCATAAGATTGCTTTTTAAGCCTCGCGCAGGTTTGCCAAATGTTTTTTCGATGGTTTCAGCTATATATCCATTTATCTGTTTACCTTGCCCCGTTTGACTGCAAGCGCATCATGCCTCTGTCCTTGAGAAGAGGGATATTTCGTCTGATGTGAAAACTCTAGACTAGCCTCCTTTGCGCGAAGGAGCAGCCGGTGCCATTCAGCTGTCAAAGCCTGAGCTAAGCAAAATCGATTCAACAATGAGAACATTCACTGAACACGCATTTGCGTGACAGTGACTGCGAGTATTATCCATCCAAAGTTCGCATTTGTACACTGAGCATCAAGAATTCATAAAATGCGTGTTGCTCATCAATTCATGTAAGAATTCTCCCGGGTTGCTAAGAAATCTAACAGCGTTTAAAGTTCCGCGAGAGCAACTGAAGGGCAAGCAACGGGAAGACTAGCATCAATAAACCCCCTCCTACTTTCGGTGCTCTGTCTTCATTTGTCTGGACGACACAAACCGAGAGGATTTAGATAAATCGATACTCCAATGATTCACGCGTAGACAGCCGTGACGTCATCTAAATTGGCAACAGTGACCAATGCTAAAATGCACTTGCGCTATTCAATAGTCCGAAAGGAAGAGCTGAAGATGGGCTCTTTCATCAGTTGATGGACTTCTCTTGGCTGCCCGGTAACTCCTAACAGCCAGTCCGACTGCGGTGTCCAGGAGTAGCCGTATCTTCCAGCCATTAATTGCTGATGTTTACCCTTTCCTCTGGGCCTAATTTTCAGAGCAAATGATCACTTGAACTCCCACCAAATCGTGAAAATGGAGGCTGATTCCGCAAATACCAATTTGCTAATTAGCCCAACACATCCTTCGAAAGGAGAAGGGGGTCATTTCCCTCCATATTTATCAGTTCTAATTTGCTGCGAAACAATTGCCGTACTGCCCTGCACCTTATTGCATCACGCTAATGAGCATTACACCGACACCTCTGCCACGATAATTTTTAATATTTGCTGCGCCGCATATAAGAGATTAACCTTTCGTTCATCTGCTTTTCCTTGCAACACACATGGGATTGCGTAACAAGGCCTGAAGTATGGCGCCAGTCCAAAGCACTGCTTCAGCATTTTTGTCAGCGCATTCATTTTACAGTGACCCTCTTCGCACCCGCAGCATTTTGATTGATGGGTCGCACTTATATTGTACATGACAAAAAGCGCTGTCACTCTAGCGAGGGAATGCATGTGACGTGTTTTTTAGAATGCAAACCCATCAGGAAAGCGTCGGCACAGCACAGCATGTGTTTTATAATGAATTCCACTCATCCTGACCCTCTCGCGAGTAGCTAGATAGATCAGGGGATCCAGGTTCTTTCATATTCTGCACGCTTTGTTTGACACACTTCCCATGAGGATGCCACACTGGGCCAAGTATGGAGTTGGGCCTCAAGTCACGTCAACGTCTTTGGGAAAAGATGATGAAATCTTTTCATCTTCCCTCCTCGCGTCTCCAGGCATAATTCAGTCAGACTGCTTAGAAACACAATGTAACTTATTTCCATGCGTTTAAAATATTATTATTATTATATAATTTAGCTGGAGTTGCATCTTATTTCTCGACTCCATTTTGGAATATTCATTATTTACAAACTTCTACACGTCCCTAAACTCCTGTGTGTTCAATTAAATGTGTCTGCTAATTAGCTAGTGCTTTCAGCCACCAACAGAAGCACAGGGAGCAAACCAGACCTATACATTTCTTGTCATGCTGCATTATTACCAAATATTGGACTCGATTGACCGCTGAACTTGTGGATCACAATTTTTGATTGAACATTGCCAAAATTGTCCACAAGTAATGTTTTATTTGTTTTCTCTTTTCTCTGAAGTGCATACGCTCAGACCAATAGGGCCAAACGTCGTAAAACAGTTCAAATTGACTGAAAAGCAGTTGACAGGAGATCAAATCCACGCAAGATTCAGTATTAATATATCGTAATGAGAGATTTACGAGAAAGTTTTAAACGGCTGGTAAAATTTGACCGGCAAACACTAAATTAGGTGATGGCTTTTCAGCACAGCACAAGGGTTAAAGCAACATTTACTGTATGTGAACAATTTTCCAGCTTTGATAGTGACTGTTTTGTTTATTTATTTGTTTATTTTCAAATGCATGAAATGGACTTTACAGCTTAGGATGGGTTTGGGATTCTTTCACGTGTAGCTCAGGTGTTTGACTTCAGCTAAGTTACCATCACCCTGTTTTTACTCACATTTTGAGAAACTGCATCAGAAATGAAATGTCGGAGCAAAGTCTGTCGTATTTCCGTATAACTGTCTCCCAAAACTCCATTCCCAAACAGCAGGAATCCATTTCTCTTCCTACTTTTCTTAGTGATATCTGTAAGTGACGATTTTGATTTTGTTATCCTTGACTCATTGGATGGAAACTTTGTTTATTTGCAAATGTTTTATGTGACATTCCAGTTTTACGCATGCTCAGTTAAATTGGAAAACTGAATGCACAAAAAAAATAAATAAATTACATTTTATTTCTTGATGGTTATAAACAAATTTTGGGAGAAGCACAAATTAATGATTAACCACGGCTTCTCCCGGGGTTCGGGCTGGACGCTGAGCTCTGTCCAACCCTCGCTGCCAAAGGGTTAAAATCGGATAGCTCGATTATTAATGAGGATGTGTGAAATGATATTTAGTGCCAGTTCATCTGTAAGGGTTAGGGTTAGCTACAACATTTATTCTCTTTTATTCTGCGACATTCCAACTTTGCTCAAAAGTAAAATTCATAAGCCTGGATGGACACCCGGCTACTGAATGGCTAGAAAAAATTAATGCACGAAATTTTTTGACATCGTACCTGTGCAACTCTTACTGAGGTGCTAACAGATAGCTTTCTCCAGGTATCACAGACCACCTTGAATCAGTAGCTAGCTTTGGAAAACCCCAATAGAGCCATTTGACTTGATTCAAACCCATAAAACTTCCCTTTCGCTCTCCGCATGTGTGCGTTGACGTCATGTTTTGACAATACTCGGCGAACTCATCAGTGCCAATTAGTTCTGCTCTGACTGGGAGCGAAGATAGCAATTATTCCCTCCCTTTCTGGAAGCTGACAATCAAGATGAGGTGACTTGATAAAGAATCGAGGGAAATGTTTTATGACACCGAAACAGATAGAAAGAAAGGTTTATTAACACATACACAGATATAAAGAGGGGTCAAAAAGTATGAAACAACTAGAAAATCATTTAATTTGTCACTCTTTACTGATTTGATTAGAAACCTGACGATCCAAGATCTGAGAAGGTATCTTAAAGCCCTAACCTTAACCTATCTCTATCCCTAACCCTAATCGTTGTACACCATACGAACTTTGAATGTTGTTTTCTTCAAAATCCTACAATGTTCCATTTGTTATGATTTAAATTAGATTTAGAATCTCGGAGTTTTAAATTTGTTCTCAGACTTCCGGTCTCCGCTGTGCATATTCACCAAAGATAAATATTATCCATTAAGTGCATTTAGTCAAACATAGACCAATGTATTAAAGGCTTCCAACTCCGACAAATGAGTCATTTTAAAGAAAGAAACGACAAGTGGTAGCTAATGAAGGGCTGGATGAAGCAGCCTTTAATCAAGCATACGTTACTCCTATAATTTGAAGATCAAACTACATATACTCTACATATACTGGCAGACGATTGCGTAATTGCACACGTGCCCAGACGAAGATTATTAAAGGTGGAATGGTTACACATTTAAGCGTTATCTTTATATTTCACATCTGGCTGGGTATTAAAATCTTATCGACAGCCAGGTGTAAACACCGTCAAATCCCAGCGGATATCCACAGGCCTAGACGCATAGGAGTTCAGCGTAGAGTAATTGTTGCTTGGCATTCGGAAATGTCAAAAGGATCGTATTTACAAATTCGGTCAGGTACCGAGAGATTGCATTTTATCAACATACAAATGAACAGCCTGTGATATTTTCATGCAACGTTCAGCTTCAGCCTAGAATGCTAAGCCAGACGTGCCGGGGAAGTTTCTGCTTAATCAATGAAGCCGCTCTGTCGTGAATGATAAGAGAAAAGAGTCGAATCACAAGAGAAAGCAGGAGTCCAGGAGATGAATGACAGATTTGCAGATAACTGCCACCTGAAAGCTACTTAGCAGAGATGGGAAATACTACATATTTTCATCGACCGAAGTCTTGAAGAAGTCTTGCGTAATAAGGATATGGTTTGAGGTCTTGAAATGTGCTTCATGGTGGTCAATTTGTTATAAAAGCATATCTTTGAAGCCTAAAATTAAATAATTTAAAAAACAAAACAAAAAAACAATGTTAAAATAAAAATATTAAAATTGAAAAATTAAAATAAAATTAAAATTAACTAAAGAAGGATTTGTAATTAAAAGTGTGTAATTTAAATAATGAATAAAATATATAAATAAAATGAATAAAATATATAAAGCAGAATTAAATAAGTATAACTAGAGCAGTGGCTTGAAGTTTGACGTAGTGAAATGTATTGTTTATTATGGGGAATTAGTTAAAAAATATATTTTTTTGAAGTACACATTTACTTTTATAGAATATTTTGGAAATTAAATTATTATAAATAAAATATAATTATGTAAATTGTATCTAAATCATACGACGGCGTTTTAGTGCCACCAAAAAAAAACCAAAAAATCTAAAACTACGAGAATAAAAGTCGTAATATTACGAGAATAAAGTCGAAACTACGAGATTAAAGTCGTAATATTACGAGATTTAAAGTCGAAA
>JAUCMS010000049.1:12750843-12773823 GCA_032357445.1 Enteromius radiatus | reverse complement strand
TTATGTCCATGTACTCAACTCTTATTATTCAACCATGCCAAGCTACATTCAGTTTTACATTCTATGGCACCTTTAATAAAGGCTTGCGCATCCAACATTTTGGCAATAAAATCCATTGGAATAAATTTGATCCAAAGTAACGTAAACCTCTTCCTCTTCTCCTACATGATATATATATATATACAGTGTTGTAGAAGTTGAACTGAGTCCAGTCCAGCTCTTCAGCACGTTGCAAGCAGATCTTGGGAATAAATCCTGGCTGAAATGCCACGTGGAGTACTCCATGCTGTGCTTGATGTTCGCAGCCACAAGCTTTTCAATGCTGCATCAAATGCATATGAGATGATGAATTGCCACCGTCTGGTGCGTGGCGCCTGAATATTCTCAAATGAAGAAGACAGAACAATGGGAGGAAAAACAAACATTGTTTCTGCATTTGTTACCATGTTCCACTTTCCTTTTATTTGCTTGGTTGGGAGTCTAGCTTCGAAAAAACAATCATGGATTTCTTGAGCTAGAAACACTTTCTTATTTGTTTCCCCAACGATTGATGCAAGGAGTACTCATAAAAACTAAAACTGGAATAACATTGGTATTGTGTTTTGCTAATTGGTGAAACATTCAGGCCATTTTCACCCTAAAATATGTTTTATACATGAATAATGATAAGTAAATTACCTATATTCTTCATAAAAAAGGAAGCCATTATTTTCATGGCAAATTAAGCATTTTTTTCCCCACAAATTTGTAATTACTATAATTTGTCCAGACATTTTCCCTCCAATTATTCTTTCTTATGCGAGTCATTTTTTGTACAAAGCTGTTTTTTTTGCTTTTTGTAATACATAAATCTGCATAAAGCAGCAGCGCATCTACTATCATGATGTTTAAATAATTATGTTTATGTTTTTTCATTACGGTAATGAGAATTAGAGGCAAGAGTGCTTAAATGTCATGCAAATCTTATTGCTCATCAAGGCTTCATTTTCATTGAGTGCAATGCATTTGATTTATTTCTGCAGATTTTGTAGCAAAATATAACCCGACCATATTCTTGATACATTTTAAGAGATATGAGGAGGCACAATCAAAATGCACAAGAAACAAATAAAACCCAACATAATTTTATCCGAAGTACCAAAATAACCACATAAAAAAAGTTTGATGCATGTTCATTTTAAACTCAACAGCACAAGGAAAGAAGTTGAACACTGCAATGTTTTGTAGGGTATCACTGCGGTATCTGAAGCTCATCCATCCTAATGCCCATGGTTAAGTAAACACAAGAGTTTGGAGACACAACCATCTGTACGTTTTAACAGGAGGCGAATCCTCCTTAATCTTCATATGTAGCCTGCACTAAAACTGCAACATTGCATCCTATTAAAAACTTCAAGGACTTGGCGTCGAATTTCACAGGAAGATTAAAAAAAAAAACACTGTACTTATGGTTATCTGAAGAGTTTGGCGAATCGAGAAAACACTGCAAGTCCACAATTACTGAAACTGAACATTTTCAAGCTCTGGATCGTTGAGAAAAACAATGCATAGATGTTTTTTAAGTGCCAGGTTTCTAGGAAAGCTTCATCAACACAGAGGTATTGATGTGAATCCTTATTTGAAATGGGGGATTTGTGAAGTTTCTCCTACGAGGTTGAGAGGGAAAACATCTAAATCAAGACGCATTCATCAAGCGCTAGACTCGCGATGTCTTTCATCTCTGCCTTCTCAATTTGTCTGACAAGAGAGACAACCGTGTCTACTTTGTTCCTTATTCTAAATTAAGACAAAGGGAACGTAACAGGTATGGTGTGTATAATTCATCTCCAAGAACAGATGAGTCTTGTTTGTGATAGACGAGCGTGGCCTCTCTTCTTGATCTCCAGCTGTCAGGGGCTTTTAAAGGCCGCGATGCCATCGAGAGCGCTTCACATCCTCAAAAGCGAAAGGGTTTTGTGAAGGGTGCTCTACCCCGAAAGGTCACTTGCTGGAGGGTTCGCATTCTTTGATGGTAATGAGGGGTCTTACTGAGGAGGATAAATACTTTAAATATAAAAACAAGGAAATGCAAAATGAGCTCAAAACTCAACACTTTGTGTGTATATATATATATATATATATATATATACACACTAAAATTAAAAAATGGCTGTGGTTTTAATGGTAAAAAAACTATACCTATACATTCATCATAAAATATATATATATATTTTATGATGAATGTATAGGTACTGTAAAAAAAACAAAAAAAATTGTACATTTACGGTAAAAAAACGGCAGCTGTGGTTGCCAGAATAAAACCGTGAAAAATATGGTATCAACATTTGTTTTACAGGGGTTTTTTTGTTTTGTTAAATTTACAGTTAAATACTGTAATTTCTAATAATAATAAAAGTCACATGATGAACCAAAGCTCATCACAAGCAGCTTTTAAATATTAACATATATAGAAGGTGCTCAGCATTTACCAACATTATGTGTAACATACAACCCTAATAAACATAACTGATACAAAAAAAACTAAAAAGAAACAGTTATTTCAAAAAAAAAAAAACATCAAATTCAAGCAAAATTTAAAATGCAATGCAGGGAATTCTGGGAATTTACAGGATTTACCACTAACCATTTAACGGGTTCTTACCGTAGCAGTTTTTACCGTTAAAACCACAGCCATTTTTTTTATTTTAGTACGAAAGTTGAGGAATCATGACTTGTTCATAAAACACTTGTATAATGCTTGTGTAGCACTTGTGTATAATGCAACTGCTATAAACAATCCTATATAGAAGATCAATTTGCTGAAGCAAAATACTTTATGATGCAACAACTGCAATATTAATAAGAACGCTGAAAAAAGATTAATTCGGAAAAAGGTGCTAAACCCACAATTTCTAGTAAAAATACTAATGTTTTACTGTAAACTACATTAGCAGTAAATAGACTAGTATTGCACATTTTTGGTAGTTTTAAACTAGTTTGAACTAAAACCAACTCTAATTACGAATATTACATTTACTAGACTTTTACACGGAGTATAATAGGCATCAACACCTAACGCACATCAATTACACTCAAATTATCAAGGAGCCAACACACATTCCCGGTGAGAACACTTTTTAATACAAGATTCAAACATACAGTGTTTGGTGGCATAAATTAACCAACGCTTCGTAACAGGAAAGAGAATGAAGAGTTTTTTTCGTCATTACGTTGGTGTTGCATTCTTTACTAGGTTGCACTGACCTCTAAGGCGTCTCGCTCGACACATCACTGTCGTTTCTAACACCTGGACCCAAGGTCGACCTCAGCACCTTTAGAAACGCATCGTGTAAATGTTCAATCTTTTTTCAGCTCGGCTTGTCTTTGCAATACAGGTTGTACACTTTGTAACATTGTTGAAAGCTAAAAAACAAAGAAAGAAAGAAACTCATATACACAAAACAAGAAAACATACTGACCGTTTCCCACACTTGTACCATTTCCGGTTTTAAGGATTAGTTTTATTCATACAGTAAGTGTAATCAAATTGTTTTGCGAAGGCTGAACATATGCGTAAGGCTGATTTGACAAATTAAAACATAACAGCTGTGTAAAAGATTAAAAAAAATAATATTGTAAATATTACTCAATCAGCTAGGGTTTGTGAAATTAGCCATATTGATTGAATACATGTACACAGACAACACTGAGCTTTATCTCTATAATAATAAAAAAAAATAAAATAATAATAAAAAAAATTTAAAGGACGGAGGGGAAAATCTTTTTTTTTTTTTTACTTAATCATTGCTTTTATTCAAAACTGTAAAGGAAAAAAAAAAAAACGTAAGCAGCAGACTTAACAGTAGCAAATGACAGCCATTTTTGTAATCTGCATCTTTGGTTTTTCCACCTAAAATATTTATTCAGAGTTGTGCTAATGAGAAAGCAGTAGCTTTACTGCGACAGACTCATTGCTACATAAATGATGTATAAATAACGTATTATAACACAGAAACAAAAGAATCTGTTAGAAAAAGGCCACAAAAACAAACAAACGAACAAAAAATAAAACATCCTTGCTGATTTTGCTGTACACACCACCAAAACAAAAACAAAAACTGTTCGGTAACACTTCAGAATAGGGCGTCAGAATAATGCATTAGTTAAGCATTAATTAATGGTTAATTTGTTCACAATTAAGCATTAGTTGAGCAAAAACACACTAGTGATTAATGATTATTATTGTGTTTTTGCTCAATTGTGAACAAATGAACCATTAATTAATGCTTAACTAATGCATTATTCTCACCCCCTATTCTGAAGTGTTACCAAATGTTCTTATGAGAACAAAACACTTACTTGAGAAGCAGATTGCGTGAGATATAGCCTATTGGAAAACTGGTTTTGCTTTAGTTTCTACTATAAATCTACCGATTCAGGGTTAAAACAAATGACACAACTTTGCTTCTTTGAAAAGAAAAAAACTGAAACTGATTTCGCTCTGTCAGTGTCGTAACATGATGAAGCGCATTTCGTGATGTGTTTGTACCTTTTCCACCTCCATCCCGCTGGTACATGCAAACCAAACACCGAACCTCCATGGATTTTGGTTTACTGAGAAATCTAGAAAAGGCTAAATGGAAGCATTAAAAAACAAGCTACGATCACACCCGGAAACACATCCATACATGACCTCCTAACGTGGCAAAACAATTCTGGGGGTTGTGAGACTTGAAGAGGTCACACAGATCTCGCACACCACTCATACCGACCAGCTGTGACTACGCCACACCTTTATTATTGCAAATGTCACTTTTGAATTCAAACCTCAAAACAAATTAGCGTAAAACACAAATCAGAAGAAAATAATAATAATAATAATATTACATAGGACATTTTCCCCGACAACACAGTCCGCCGTTTCTATTTTGTAAGCTTAAAAGAAAACCACCCATGAGGAAAAGCTATATAATGAATCGTTTACCAAGACTAAAGTTTTACAAATTGCAATACACTATATATTTATCGTTCTTAATAAACAATTTGAGGCTGTATCAAAAACTTTGTAAAAAATTAGATTGTGATTTTATCAATCTTTTGTCTTTTTTCTAGTTTTCTGATGATTTTGTAAATGAAACCAGTTCTTCTCTCCTTCTATTCCAGGATGTTTAGAAGTTTTTTTATAACCATCACTATATATAAAAAATAATCACCCCTCATCTAAAACAAATGGTAATATTTTTTTCCGTTTTTCTTTTTTTATATACCATATCTGATTTACACACGTTTGGACTATACAGTTATATCCACAGGCAGAATATTATGTACAGAAGACACTTGCTGCGATACCACCAAGGCAAAATATGGCATTCAACTGCAAATATATAATTATGACATGACATTTAATAAACAATACCGTTGTGTAGAGGATGGGTCACCGTTATCAAAATCTTCAGTCTTTATTTTGAATTATTTTGAGTGGATCCAAGGCATATACTCCATAATCATCACTGAAAAATGTGTTTGTATATATATATATATATAAACACATAACATAAAAAAGGAGAAACTACAAATCATCTGAAACCCGAGCTTGTTCTGATTAAATCAAGTCTTTGAAATTGAGCAATCCGTCTCAATGACTGTCAGTAGCTTGAGTCTAACTGGTGAAACAGTATATTGGTGGTTTTGACTTGAGGGTGCCGAACACGGATCCTGCTGTCTTATGAGAGAATAAAAAAAACGTGACGACCCCGTCAACCTGTGCAACCAATTAAATCACAACATTTCTTCATGGCCTAAGGGAAATATGATTAAGCGTGATCAATATCGGGGCTCCGGCCTGTCAGGTCAAAGGCAGAATCTGCATAGACGACTCACTCGTGAGATTACCGCCTCCGAAAGTTTCACAGCATGGCTGGCGAGAAACTACATAGCACGAATCTCAAGTCAGAACACACACTGGGACACGTTCACTCAGTGATTTAATCGGTTTTAAGCATTTTCGAGGGGTGTAAAATAGTGTTTCTCTCAGTGTAATACTCAAACAAAACAAAAAAAGTAATAAAATATATAATAAAAATCAAAGACGATCTAGCATAACTTTCAAATATACAGTGGATTAAACAAATCTTTCGTTTTGGCTACCTCTTCTTGTAGTGATTTAACTAGACATGTGAAGAACAATAAAAACAGTTTAATTTTGTGTTAAAAGGCAAAACCATAATGAATCGACATCCCACGGAACTGTCTGCATGGCTGTCCAAGTCCCTCAAGGCCGTTCTTTTATTCCCCTTCTGTTATTGAATTTCTCTATGAAACCTTCTGCACCTGCAGTCAGCTTTATTGTCCGCTTGTATTATTCAAGATTAACGATAGAAAGAGTGCTGTTAGGCAAGGAGTTTTGATTCTGAGAAGAAAAACGTAAAACAAAAAACCAAAAGAAAACAAACAAACAAACAAACAAAAAAATCAAAACAAAACCAATAATTAGTCAAAAAAGCCCATCTAGACACAAAAGCGCCAGGACTGGTGGGTACATCCCCAACAGTTTAGCAATAACCAGAGTAGTCAGAGGCTGAGGTTGTTTTTGCTGTCCTTTGCAGACTATCCACTTGCCCCACCCCTCCCACATCTCCTTAAGAGTCCAGTTTAACAAAATCATCCCATCACACTCCCAATTTGCAGCACCCCTCCCCACCCCCCTTTTCTAAAAAATCCCATGATGCAAAGAAACACTGGTGCGGAACTACAAAAGTTCCCCATCCTCCTGCTCCGGAGGTTTCGGCAAACATTAGGGTGGCACGTAAGGGGGTGGAGATCTGTACGGGGTCATGTTCTTGGGGCGGGATCCTTTCCCCTCCATTGGCGTAGAGAAGGGTGGTGGTGGCTGGTAGGGAGGGGCATTGGGATCCTCGTCGTGTAGAGGTGTGTACTCTCCCAAAAGGTCCTGGTTCAGAGGTGTTGTCTCTGGACTAGCCATGTTGGGATACTCTGGTGGAGGAAGCGGAGGTTTTTCCTCTTGAAGGATGAGGGGCATGCTGGAAGATGGGGGCGGCTTAGAGTCATCAAGCTCGTCCGCAAAAATGATGGGCACTCCTTTCTTGATGAAAGTCGCTTGGTCTTCGATGGTCAGCTTGCCCTTGCGCTTCTTGCGATAGCAAATCATGGCGATGATTCCGGCTATCAGCAAAATTGCTGCGACCACCACCGCCGGTATGACGGTGTGAAGATACACGTCATCGTTGCTCTGTCTTCCCACGCCCGGAACGGGAGTAACAGGAGAGGCGGTCGGATCCGGGATCTCGCCTAACGGGACAAACATATAGTTGCGACAGCTTGCTGTGCCTCTGACAGTGATATTTAAGGCCTTGAAATCCGGTTCCATAATGTGCATGAATTGCGGTGAAGGTTTTCCCTCGTTATTGGCGATTTTCCTGCTCAGCTGCTGTATTTGCTCTTTCGGGCAGGGGTTTTGCTGAAGGCTGTTGTTGGTCCATTCCACTATGATGGAGCCCTTCATGATGTTCTTCAGAGTAACGGTGCTACTGTTGCGATCACCGAAAGACTGGGCCAGTTTCTTGACGAGAACGATCTTTTTGTGAATGTCATTGGTGACCGTACGTGCATCCCCTTCGAACACGGCAGTAAACGCCACCGGTGACTTAACACCGTTTCCCCATCGATTGACACGGACCTCAAAGGCATCCATTGCATAGAGACCTCCTTTGTCAGTGGCCTGCATGAAATACTCGTGCTTTCCTTCATGCTCCTGGTCTGGTAAACCGTAGAGCAACTGGCTTGTGCTATTGAACTGTATCCAGGAATCATCTCCGACCACATCGTTGCCCTTGCGCAAGGTAAGTCTCAACTTATCGGTAGTTCCATCCTCTTTGTCGAAAAACGTATCAGATGGAACCTTCACCTCAAAGTAGGTGCCAACGTAGGCATTCACCTGGTCGATTGGGTTTCGCAGCTGGGGTTTTATATTGCCTTCCATTACGATAACAGGGGGTGTTGTGCGTCTTGGTGGCTTGGTTGTAGTGGTCTTGGTTTCTTTTGGTATCTGAGTTGTCTTGGGTTTCTTTGGAGGTCTTTTTGTTGGTTTCCTGGTGGTGGGGGTCGCTGGCGTCACAGAGGCCCCAACGTACACAGGCCTGGTCACGGTGGGCTGGATGGCGATTGTGCTGGTGGTGTCCATTACTCGCGTTGGCTGAGGGGGGCCTATGGTTGGAGTGTAGGCGGTGGGATCTTTGTTTCGAATGGTGGGTTTCACAGGAAGCGGCACAGGACCACGGACAGGTGGGGCAGAACTGTCTGAGGTAGGAGCAATAGAAGGGGAAGTCGGAGTGGGAATGATACGAACAGGGGGCTCAGGGTAAGTTGTCGGGGGGAGTAATGAGGGAATGGGAGTGGGGGTGTTGTTAAGCTGCCTTCGCACCCTTTTGGGCACATGGGGCTTTTTGTTAGCGATATGCCACCCGACGACCGGATATCCCAACTGGGCAGACATAGTTCCCTCTTTTGCTGGAACCTGAACACTGCTGATATCAGGAATGCTGCTTTGATCCAGACTGCAGCCGAGTTTCCAGGACAAAAGGGCTCCGTTTTCAACCACCTTCTTGGCATTTCCCGGTCCTGCCATGAAAGCAGACATGTCAAACAAACGGTTGTTGACCACAGGCAAAATCTTCATGTGTTGAAGCCCCATGCCTGAAAACTTTTTCATGTTAGCAAGTAGTTCCACCCTCTGCTTCGAGCTCATCTTTGTGAGGTCGGCATCCAGAATGACGGTAAGCACAGTAACAGGCTCCTCGTTGCCACAGATGAAAGGTTGGACATCATTGCTGGCTGACTGTTGAATTGCAAGCTGAAAAGGGTCCGTATCAGCATGCTCCTCTGGGTGCACTTCAATGGAGAACACATCTGGGCTTTGGGAGACTTGGGTCTCGTTGGAAACAGAAACAGATATGTAGTGAACGCCCTTGTCTGTCTCTAGAGGAAGGCCTTGAAGTGAGCCACTCTCTGCATCCCAATGCAACCATGCTGGGAGCGTATCCTTGCTTGCTTCTGTGATCTGTAAAACAGGTGGAGAAATAACGATTACTGCAACTGAATGACTTGCATCTGAAATGTAACAAGACAAATGATCTAACAGTGATGCCAGATATGCGCTGCCAAGTCGAACACTTAAAACCTGACAAGTAAATCCCACTTTATAATGTGACTAATATCCATCAATGGCATGAATCAAAGCTGTCTTTGACGCATCATTTTTAGTTTTTGTATTCAGTTTTTCCTGGTTGTGAGCACAAAGTCAGTATCTTGAAATTCACTAAGACAGGAGGAGTAACGACTATAATGAATGAGTGCTCTCAGAGTGGCATAGAGCTCCCTGCGGCATGAGATACTCCACCAGCTGGAGAGCCGTTCAATGCGCGCTCAGTCAAAAATAACCAATAATGAATCAATGGCATTGAGATGATCCATTAACACAAACAAGCTTCTTTGCAAATACAAAAATACATCCTTTGCTTCCAACCCCTTAATTTGATTGTTGATAAATCCTGGTTCATACATTATGTAGAGCCAGTGCTCACGAGTTGGGTCATTAAAACTCAAACAAGTGCACAGCAGTCACTAAGAGAGTGAGGGCATCAGCAGCTGGGCTTTTTATTTCACTTGACAGCCGTCAAAGGTTAAGACACAAAAATCCACCAGCACCACTCTGCCTTTCGCAATCTTGCTTCAGGATATTCCCTATTCCCGAATACCTATTTGATCACTTAGAGACATATTAATATTTCAGGTCAGAGTCTAATGAACATTCTGCTAAACATTTCTTTTTGTGCTCCACAAATGAAAAAAAAGATCTGGAATGATAGGTAAATTTTATATTCTGGGGTGAATTACTCCTTTAAAAACACAGAGATTGGTCACAGCTATCAATTACAGAACGTGTCAAACTACGATCAATTCTGGAATCATCCTTCAATTAGAGAATTGATTCTGCACTGCCACTGAATCTATACTTGCGTTTCGCCTCATTATCTGTAAAAACCACAGCTAATAGATATACAGCATTGGCAAAAAAATACCTTACATATTCTGTTTATAGTCAAACTGATACCATCCCTGCAATGAAACATATGGCACAGATGGCATGCGTCTACTTTCTGGTGCCTCTTCAGACCTTGCTTTAGAACCAAATGGAAGGTTAAGGCAAGTCTTCAGTGCTGCCTTCTGAAACTAGAGCACACACAGCCACACACACACACACACGCTGACATTCAGGGAACCACATAGTTTCCATAGTGATGATTCATGCAACCCACACTAAAGACAGTGTAACTTCTGCCAAAGGCATGTTTCTCTTGACTTAAGTGAAGAAAGCAAGGAAAGGCAGAAACGAGAGCAGAGAGAATGTCAACAACAAGAATATTAGCGAGTTGTTTTTCTTTCATATTTCGGTTGTTCCTGTCGGGATGCTTTTGAATGGCACATGAAGAAAACCTGGTTCGCCCCCGTTCCCGTTTGGACCAACCATCCCTTTAACAGCCCTTAGGACCTCTGCGACAGGGTTGTAATAGCAAAATCTAAAAAGGCCTGATGAGCAGAATAAACTTTTCCCCACTGAAATGAAGGAATTACACGGATAAATCGAAACTCCCTTCGTTGTGGGTCGAATAAAGCCGCCTATTGTTAGGGCACGCTTACGGGAGAGTCTGCAGGAAGAAAAGATCCCATTGTTGGGATATGAAGACAGCTGAAAAGATAAGATTCATAGTTCTGAAGGAGTAGGCTCAGGCATGTCTTTGTGATATTAGAGAGAGAAATGGAGACAAAGGAGGCGGTGGGGAAAATGTGAAGAGGGAGAGCCCTTTAGTTTAGCCAAGCAGATGTTTACAAGCAACGACTAACCCGTTTAATTTGGTTAAAGATTCATGCAACTCCACTCATATCGGTCTCTAAAATTAAAAATGTGATGGGCCTTGTATTCAATTTCGAGACAGAATGACGACAGAGCGATCTTTGAAAATAACCCACTCTTACCTAGGGAAAACGACAGGCCTTTTTCAGCGGACTGTAGAACATGACCCATTTTTAGGCTGAAAATTACAAAAGAAACGTGGGGTGTGTTCAGGTCACTTGAGAGAGGGATTTACAAAACGTGAGACCGAGCTTGCAGAAATCAAAACAGGATTCAAGCGGCCGATGGCAGTCCATTTCTTCAACCTTCATCTGGGTAAATGAAAGTTATCAAATGAATTGCCTGCTGACATTTTTTTAGACAGGGAAAGAAAAGGAAACAGAATAAAAGGCTCACCGGGAGAGCGGCTGTTTGTTTATAATAAAACTTTAAATTGCTGTTTGGGGAGGAGGGAATGTCAGCTTTTTGAGCCATGCTGCGAAACAAGCATGAACAAAAGGAGAAGAAAACCGTACATGTGCAGACGAGGGGAAAAAAAAAAAACGCAGTGAAGATAAAACTCATGAATGGCAAGCAGTATTCTTTATCGTGTATCGGTATCGAAACACAGACGTGTTATGAAAGAGCCAAAATTACAGCTCTTCTGGCCTTGTCATTTGTGGCGGACAGGTGGAGATGGGTGTATGCAGTAACTCCACATTCGAATTCAACATGGGCAACATCTGCAAAATAAGGAGCCCGAAGAAAGAGGGATAAATGTTAAAAGAGGGGGCTTATTTATGGAGTAAATCCACAGAGCTCCATTTCCTGAAACAATCACAAGGAGAACAGTCAAGGACACTTAACTAGCCGACCCCTAACTGCCCTCTAGCGGACATAACGGGAACCGCAACGTTGATTCATTCACACGGGCCGAAGGCTGTGTTCTGCTCCCTTTGTTTGCAAACCCACCTGAAACGAGGAATTACAGGACCTCGTTTCTGAAAACAAAAGGCTGCGTGAAGACCAGTAATTCTAGCCTGCGTTGACACCGCCGCCACAAAAGCTGGTTGCAGACGGTATCATAAATAAAGAGACCCAAACGGAGCGATCCCCTTCGATGTACAGTGACTCATATTTCCAGAGCCGTTTTATTATCAGCTGCAGGAATACAACTTTTCCACTGCCTCACTGCTGAGGCTAATTAGGTTTCAGTGCCAGTCTTTGTGCTGAAAAAGGGAGGGGCTGGGGAGAAGACGAAGAATCCTGCCGTCACGGACGCGTGTGAAGGAGCAGGAATTCAGAAAAATTAAAGGACGAGGGAGAGAGAAGCTCGCAAAACAAGTCGTTTAAACAAAATCAACATTAGCGGCAACTAAAACATCTGCCTCCGTATGTGTTAAAATGATCGAGCGATCGTCAATTGGCTTTGACATTTAAGATTGGAGCTTTTTTTTTTTATTTATGTTCAAAACAGGACAAGGGGATGTTAAGATGAGCTTAGCGCTTCTCTCTTTTAAGCATATCCCCTTGGTTCCTTTTGATAAAATGGAGGCAAGAAATGTAAAAGCATGAAGTAGGTCAGTGACTTCAAAAGGATCTTTTGCACAGTAGGTTATTTATGAATATCTGAGGGTCCGAGCATTTCGTGGAAATCATACTGATGGGTCTGGTGTGAACAGAGGGATTTGGACTACGAAATAACTGCAATACTTTACGCCAAGGAGAATTAAGATATAATCACCAGCTGAAATATTAAGTGCAAACAAGAGATTACAACCTGTAAATTCATTACAGTCGTTTGCCAAGGCAAGCTATTGCCAATACATATTTCGCTACTAATCTTAAGGTCATAGATTTTGGGTATCTTTCACACTTAAGACAGAGGTTTTGAAAATCAAGTCATGGGACACTGATGGGGGGGCTAAAAAATTTAATACACGCGTTATAATTAATATGCATCAATCAATCTATATTTACAATATGTTCATATCGTATGAAAGTTACTTGCTAGTTTATATGTGCATCTTTGTATAATTGCATATTTACGGATGACAGTGTGATCGAAACACTTGATCGTTTTGTTTTTGTGCTATTTCTAGTTTTTAAATCTCTGCACTTCATTGTTGTCCCTAAGCGTGACTCGCTACTTTTACGTGATGCTAGAAAATTACTTATAATTTGCGAAGCTGATTTGAAACGCTGTTAAGGAATGAGAGGGGGAAGCTCATTGTGGGCTATCGGTCTGGACAGGTCTGAATGGTCATGCAAGGGAACCGCTGTAGGCAGCTTTAACTGTTGGGCGTTAGATTCTTTGGCACAGCTGTCAAGACAGATTTTCCGAAAGTGCACAAAGGGGCTTGTGGTTTCAACTTAAAAATGCGCTTGACAGGGCAGAAATGATCCAGTGAATGTAGGATTACACAGAAGGCCTGGGAGAGCCATCCGACATTCAGATGGGACAGAGAAACACAATGAACAGATACGGACGGGGTCACGCTTTTAACAACTGTTGACATGGACGGGTTGGTTAAAAACGTCTCATAAACTGCTGGGTGGTCAACAAAAGACGCCCAATCGGAGCTGCATTGTGTTTACACCGGTGTTCAGAAAGAAAGAAATGCAAGCTGGCAAGTTGACGGCAGCGTACACCTTGTTGGGCTTTATACAAATAGCCAATTGTAGCATCAGCTACACAAAAGCATAACCTAAACTCCATGCCCTTGGAAATGTTGGTAAACAGATTTGTTTATGCTGTTGATTTAAATGTAAAGCACAGTTTTCAGAGAGCTCTATGCCATCGAGCATGTGGACCACGTGTTTGCAAGTAGTACTGCGTTATTACAGGGACCAACACATTTTATGGTCCATCAGTCATAAGGAAAGCGTAGAATAAGATTTGAGCAGCGCTTGGGGCAAAGTCACGTCTTTTGCACTGACTGAGTTACACTGGCTGGGGAGTGTTGATGTGGCGCTATCTTCATATACCAGTCGGGCTGTCGCAGTGAAGGAATTTCCCTCGCGGTAATTTTGAGTGGCTCAATTGCGCGGTATTACCGCACATATATACATACATACAAACAAGGTCGAATTCAGAAACCAATAAAACCAGATCGAAAATAACGATCCACATAACAGAACATAGACGTGACAATAAGATTGTTAGTTTATTGTTAGCAAGCTAACAATCTTATTGTCACGTTCGAGGATATAGATATATATATATTCAAAAACGCCGATTCATTCAAAGAGAGATGTAATGAAATATACCGTTTCAAATCATTTTAAATTTAAGTGGCTTAGCCAACCCAGTCTCACGATAATACGTACAATTTACGATCTCACTCGTACTAATTGATCATCATTTGCTAAATCGTACGTATCTTATGAGTTGCTAATTCGTATTAATTTGTACGAATGATCTACACCTAACTCTGCCCCTAAACCCACTCACCACTGTGGTTTAGACAGATCGTACGAGTGAGGTCGTACAAATTAGCATGATTTTAGCGGTCTCGTATAAATACGTACGAATTGGTCGTAAGACTGTGTTGGCTTAGCTGACCGGCAAAGTTGCCTACACATGCACGAAGTGTTAAACTTACCAAAAATAAAACATGCAAATAGTGTGGTTGCTGCGTTTTTGCTCGTCGATAGTATTGCGAAATTGCGGTTAAATCGCGACAGCCCTATATACCAGAGACGATTTGCTGAGCACCAGAGGACAAACTTGTGTGTGCGCATTTGCGACGCATTTTGAAGGATATGCCACGTGCTTTAAAGGAACGGCCTCTCACCTTTACTGTGCTCCTGGAGTTCTTGGCTTTGATGGGCACCTGCATTTGAAACACCCTGCCCACCACTGCCGAGGAGTCTGGGAAGCCGGCGGGCTGCGCAACCGCCGCTTCCGCCTCACGAAGGTCCGAGAGCACGGCCGAATGCATAGACGCCTCCAGCTCCCTCACGTCGCCTAGAACTTCCATTGGGTTCTGATCCCAGGAAGCCCGCACTTCCGTTACTGTCAGCACCATTGCGGTCAGCAGCACCAGAAGAGTCCTGTCCCTCCGCCCCAGCATGGGGCGTCCCCCATCCCGGAACTCTCTCAGTTTATTGCGCATGCCTGCTTTTATTTTCTCTCGCTCGCACAAAAGAGGACGTCCAGTTGAGGGGGCAGCATGCACCCCGCTGAGTCCGAAAGAACTGATCCTCTTTTCAAAAGCTCAATCCTCTCCTTTTGTTCCCCGTCGCCGGCCCCTTTTCCCTCCTTTTGTGGAAGTGCCCTCAGTAGTTCTGAAATCCCATAGTTAAGGGGCTGCCTCTAAGACCTGCATTGAGAAAGAGAAAGAGAGGAATTAATTAACAAGCATTTCAATAGCAAAAGACGGCGCTGACATGTCTGACCAACGCATCTTCAGAGTGATGCGTCATGTTGGTGCCGTAAATGGCCTAATATGGGGAAAATAAGCTATGTGTTTGTTGAACACAGCTCATGCGCGGAGCTCTCTTCTAATAAGCTGATTATTAGAATCAGGTGCGTTAAAGAGAGACATGGAAAATATGCAGGGCAGGGGGGCGCGAGGACTGGAATTGAGAAACACTGGTTTAGGTTTACCCAACCATCTGCATGTTGGGAGATTCCTTTATTTAAGTAACATAATTTGGGTTTCCATCCAAAATGGCGAATTTAATGGCGGATTTTTATTTTTTTTTTTCTCAAAATTTGACATTTCCGTCACTAATTGTCAATGCGATAATTCAAGTTACGAATAGATAGCTACTGATCCATTTAAAAACAGCTAGATGCTAATTTAGTTATCTTTAATGCATATCAAGAATTGAGTTTTAGTCAGTGTTTAGATAATAAACACAATACCCAGGGTGCATGCACAAAATAAATGCACAAGAGGTAAACTTGTTGGCCTGACTAGTTGTTTGTTACATGACAATTGCATTAGTCAATTAGATCACGGCCCAATTCAAATACCACCCGAGGTATCAAATAAGTGACGTATCATTACGGCGCCGTAAATCACTTTAGGTTAATGGTATAAGCCAGATCTTCGGTCTCTGCCAGCGCTGATGTTTCGCACTGCTTGCTTACACACACGCACACATACACAGGTGGATCAAGACTAATCTGATTACCATTCACAGCTCTCTCTCCCTTTTCTCCTCTCACACTGTGCCTTTCATTCGCTCCCTGCCTCATTCGTCACCGAACATGTCCCTGAAAAAACACCCTGCGCTGGAAGAGTAACCCGCTCCACGAGTGTCGAAAGAAATGGACGGAGACAGGGGGTCAGTCCATAGCGACCGACTGGTTCAAACACTTCAGAGGAATGCGCGCCATCTGAATTGTCTCATGGGGGGAGAGCTCTACACTCTAGAGGTTTGTTATTCATGCAGGTCTTTCATTCAGAGAGGAAGACGAAAAAGCCTGCGGTGAAAAGAGGGATGGGTTTAGTGCAGGGTGGGCCGCAGATTTTATGCATTTGAAGAGGGAGCTGCTCCGTACAATGCAGCTGATTTCCCCCGAGAACTGCTCTCGAGTCCTGGTGTCCAACCTATGAACGAGGGAAGCGGATACGAGAGGGGTGAGGCGGTCTCTCACGCTCCCTGTGTTCAGTGGGGGTTCGAGAGGAGCTTCTTCAGAAGACTCCCGAACAACAACACCGCAGGTCCAATCCACCTCTGAGATTCATTCTGAAAGCCAGCGGGGAAGTTGCTCCTATAGCAAAGTCCAAATAATCAACCATCATTTTCAAAGTCAGGTTTATTGTGGGGTCTCAGCCAGACGCCGACAAAACACCGTCTGAGAAGGTTTAGATTATCATTTGGTGTCTTTCTAAGACATTTGGCGGATGGGAAAAACACGAATACTAGCGAGAGCAATAATATTGTGATACGGCGATAGAACATAAGGTGTGTTTGTAGGTTAAGAGTCGGAATTTGAAAGAAATGTGCAACAAAACATTAAGATTTACTCTACTGTGTGTTAGCCAAGGCCCATCAATGGCCGACAAACCGCTGGGACGCTTCCGCCATAGATTTTTGAATAAAAATAAATTCAAATCAGATTTCTTCAGTTCGATAAGCTATTCATTTCAAGTCACCATTGACTGAATCGTTGGGATTTAGTGTCCGACTGTAATCTGTGCTGGCTCTCAAGTTGGGAAAGACTCACATTTTTGTCTCCAATAAGAACTTTGTGGAGAATTTATAATCCTCACGAGCTAACAAATAAATCTGCCAGAAATGTGTTATTGCGATTTTTGCAAGGAGCGAAGACGGTACCATTGGTCAATTTTCAGTATTAGGAAATTGGGAAAAAGCAGAGGTACAGTTTAAGGTTTTAAAGTCAACTATTAATTTGTGCATGTTGTCTTCAGTCAAGCCCTAGCTTTTGGTTAGGTTGGATAGTTAGAAAAGTCATGCAAGTACAAACGAGATGAGAACACGTCTTTATGTATTAAGACTAGTGTTGATGAATGTGTTACTGTTGAGACACCTGTACCCACGACTTCCTTCAGCGAGGCTCTAATCACAAAAACACTCACTCTTTAAACATTCCACACCTCAGACAGCAGATTATCATGCCGTTTTGTAATAACACGTGCTTTAAACGCTGCCAATCCTCCAGTTTCAAACTTGTTAAGTCATTCTTTCTTGACATGAACTGTAAACTAAAGGCGAGAACTGTACCTCCTGCTGAAAACCCTGTCACCTTTTTTTTTTTTTTTTAAATCTGCAGAATGCCTGAAGTCTTATCGCACATCATTGCTGCTGACAGGTATGGCTAGAGGTACAGTCAGTAGCATGACCCTCTTCAGCTTTCCGCACTTTTCCACTACAGTCCCACCATTGAGCATTCACAAAGAGCCTGATGGAATTGGCAGGTACATGAAAGAACTTAAACCTCATCTCCGGTTACGGATAAAGACGCCCTTTCAGCTCCCAGGAATGGTGGGCTGCTCTCAAAAAGGTGGAAAAAGGGGCCTATCACAGCATTCCTCCCTTGATCAGCCCTGTACAAGAAGCTGCATTGGTCGCAAGAACCCTGCCGCCAGTAGACTCGGACCCTTTCAGCAGTCAAACGTGACCCGAGAAGTCTTTGAAATGGACCTTTCTGCTCTAAAGACAAAATGGAAATCATTTCATGCGTGGGAAAAAAAAAAAAAAAAAATGAGGATCCTGAAGGCTAGTCTCCACATGCCAGCACAACTACAGAGGGCCATTGTGTTGGAGGCCTGAAACAGTCCAGTGGACGCTCCGGGAGATTAGGATTTGACAGGGATGTATGTAGGTTGGGGGAGAGGGCAAGCAGTAATAGGTTTGCCGACAACAGTGAAGCTGGCAAAGGGGGAAGAGCGCCCTTTGCCTTGGTACCATGGTGACACCCCTTGTCCATCACCCCCCAGGGGGGCCCATGCTATTGGGCAAGCTTATAAAAAGGCATTGAGTCACGCATTCCAGCTGGAGCAAGTCACCGATGTTTACTCCCAGCCTCCAACTTTAAAATAAAGAACCAAGGTGGATAAGTCCAAAGTGATTAAGTGCAATAACAAAAAGAGCTGCCACCTAAATTCGAAGACCTTAAAAGACAAAAATTCAAAACTCATAGTTGATGATCTTGTAGATCTACCTCAGTCAGAGCAAATCCAGAATTCACTGTCGATGCCATAAAAACACCTTTACCAAAGCTCCCAGCTAAAATACAAATGCGCCGCAAGAGAGATCTGAAGAATACGGTATAAATAAACATCAGCGACTGAAAACCCAGTAACCCGACGCACGCAAGGTGATGTCAAGTTTATTTTGAAGGATTCTGAAACTAGAGCTTGGCAAAATACAAAATTCAAGCAATAGTCTGCTATTAAAATGCTTCAAGCTGAGAACTGAGAATATGACCACAGGCAAGGTGATCTCAAGCAGGAATTTTATTTGAGTTAAACAAACTTCCTTTTTTTTTTAGTAAGAGTAAACTGCCTCGAATTTTATTTGGTCAGTTTCTTGTTTGTGCAAAAATGCAGTTGTGCAGAATTATAGGAAGGAACGAAGCAGTCTTTTTCTTTAAGTTAATAGCTTCCGGTTTGAGACCAAAGTCTACATTAACTATTAAACCGAGAGATCCCAAATTTCATTAGACGCCATCAGCAAAAGCTTGCTTGGGTCACTTTATACGGCATGTCTGTATTTTCCTCACTTGATGCCATGACTTTAAATAGCTACCGCCCCAAAGTACTGCCAAAACAGTAAAACCCTGCCATGCTCTCACTGTCATAGTATTAGTTCTGAGAGTCCCTCGGCGGTAGTCCTTCCCGTTATAGTGTGGTATGCACCCTCAGCAGGGTCAGAGGTTATAACCACACTCCTCATTTGGCGAGTGAGTAACGGAGAGCGGGCCTCTCCCCGAAGAGACTGACTGCGGTGATTAATGACTGCGATACGGTGCCATCAATAGCACGCTGTACGCGTGAGCAGTCAGCCTGGATGTCCGCAGCCCCTGGAAAACCTCCAGGAGCCAATCAGAATGCTCGCTTCTGCCTAAGCCCCAGTCAGCTCAAAGCTGACCTTCTCCACTTCGCACTGTACTCCTTCCCCACCCTGCTCTGACATAGCTGAGCCTTCTATTAATGGCAACTGCAGGGCATGAGCAAAAGAAGATAGAGGCTGGCTAAAGAAGTCATTCACGACTGGAAAACCAAGCCGGCCCTGGCAACAGAATGAAAGTCGCCAGTGCGGCCCAGACTCTAGCCAGATTACTTGACAGTGACAGATATAAATAGAATGAATGCATCTTCTCATTTTACTGAGACTGAAATGATTAACTAAATGTTAAGGTACCTTTAAACAAGTCATTTATGACTTAAGCAATTTCTAACGTTAGATGCAAAAAATGTGCTTTTAATTGTTTATTATTTTGTTAAGTCCAGATAATATAGATAGATATAATATAGATATAATGTAGATATCATAATGGAAGCGACGGGGTCGCTACACGCATTTTTTCCAGGCGCATTTCAGATTTCCGCAAGTGCACCGCGGGTCATGTGACAAGAACCAACCAATCAGCTTCACCCTTTCCCGTAACAACAATGAAAGCTCAGCCTAAATAAAGCAATAGTTGGTGAAAGCTGTACAGGGAAAGGCTGAACTGCAAATCGTTTGTTTATCAGTCTGTAAAATTAATTAGAGTCCTTTCTATTTTCAATTTCAATCCCTAAGCTATTTTTTCTAAATTGTAAAATAAATTATATATTTTATAATTTATATTAATTTTTGTAAAAATGTAATGTAAAGGAAAAAAAAAAAAATCCCCATTAAACATTTTATTTCTTTAAATGTAAAGCAAAGAATATTATGTCTTATTTAATGGCTATTTTACTTCTGTTTGATAACCTATTGTTCAGGTAATAATAGTAATAGACAGCAATGCAACAGACATGTTTAAGGCCCAGAAAGGCAGTAAGGACAACATTAAAATAGTCAATGTGACATCATCATAAATCATAATTTTATGAAGTTACGATAATACTTTTTGTGCATGAAGACAACAAAACTAACTTCTGGGCTTTAAACATGGCAGTTGTGTTGCTGTCTGAGCAGGGTCAGAAAGCTTTTAAATTTAATAAAAAAAATAAAACTGTGTGGAACAACACGAGCGCGAGCAATTAGCTTAATAAAAGGATTTGCATTTTTGGGTGAAAAATGGGTGAAATCTTTAATAAGCAGCAAATTAGGAGTTTGAGGCAAAAGTCATGTTTAGCAGTCAGGCTAATTAATAGTCAAAGGGTATGATTTTAGCATTTCCATGATTCATTTCAGGGTCTGAAAAACCATAATGTTAAAATTCCATGACATTTCAAGGTTTGATCCCTTGACAGTAGAGATATCATTTGAAGAGAAGGAGCACTGGGCCAGGAAGCGCCACTGACCCAAAACCAGTTTTTCTGACTTGGCGTGTGCGCTAACCGTTACACCGTGACTCTGACAATAACATCTTTTATCACTGAATAAGTTACTCTGCTAAAGGAAACATCAGTAGAGGAAAGCAAAATATGCAAATTAAAGACAGCGGTACGGAATCGAATCGAAATACAGCAAGCTGCATTTTCATTAGGACGTTCCATAGTTAAAATTCACAACTTCTTGTTGCATTATGTCATATTGCGTTTTTCTTCCATGTCCTTGTGACTCACTATCCCCTGAAATTGAATTTGCTCTCTGACGCAGAGTAAACTCCGGTGCGCGGGCATGCCAAGAACAGCGGCCACGTTATGTCCCTTAACAATTCAACTCATGAGACGCATGAGCGAATCTGGGTGAGCCTTTGTGGTCCACAACAGGAAATAACGGCATGGGGTAAATCCATATTAAAACAACAGAGTGAAACAAAACAGCCTACTGCAGCCGGGGGGCCGGACCATCCCACCCAGGGTCCTTTTTAAAAGAAAATGCCCCGGCAAACACACAGGTCCAAACGTGCTTGTAGAGCAAACATGAACCGAAGGACCCGTCGGCATCCCGATACTTGAGAACGGGGTGTGGAGGACACATTGACCCCACATGCATGCCTACAACAATGGGAGTCTTTCACCCCTACGGCTTATTACAATGACTCCATCTCCAGTTCCTACGCCCACCTGTAGGCCACTGCAAAATGTGTTTTTAAAAACCAAGCTCTTAAATGGATTATGTCGCAATTATGTGCGCCCCCGCTTCCCCTTATCGCGTTAATAAGCAATGAATGCATTAGAGGCACGGAAAACAAAGCTATCGGATAATAGCGGCATTCAAGAATGACGCGGCGTGATTTTTCTGCTCGTATCTTGCATGGAAAGCAGCATTTGATGCCTCTGTGCTTTAAGATACGGGAAAAAAAGCCAGGGTAGCGGTGCTGTACACCTCTCTAATGCGTTTTTAATTTGATGACGAGCTAAAATGAATCGTGAGAAACAATTTAGGGAATTGCGCCGCTTTCCCAAACGAGAAGGAACGCATGTTCGCTTTGATTAAAACTCGGTAAAGTCAGACGTCAGCTCTTTCTCTCGGATGGCATTGCGCCTTGTGAGGAGTCTGACTGCGCTCGCTTTTAAAGCTTCCTCGGTTGCCTGTAATTATGTGACAGCAACAAAACGATTACGAGATTACGAAAAAAAGGTCATACTCGTTAAATCCTCAAACTTCGTAAGTAGCATGATAATGCTTTCCAGCATAAAGCGCTACTTACAAACCTTGTTTCTAAACACCTTGCCTAGTTTAAGACACTGTAAAGATGAAAAAGTATTTCAAGATAAGATTTTCTTCATAGAAACAGCGATAGCCTACATCCGAGCTAGAGAGTGCCATCTCAGAATTTTAATAGCCGGTCAATTTGATTGATTATATTAGCAAAATTATTGTCCTGGGGCAATCCAGGCAGTCATTACGTAGCAGATCTTAACACTATCCTTAATCCTTCATAATAAATTCAGCTTAAACCCTCCAATGTGGATGCAACTTGAAGTCAGTCTTTAAATTTGGGGTAAGAGAGGCCTCTATAGAAGCACATTTGTAATCATGTCTGATGAGCTTTGCTAAACTATGACCACCTTGAGAGAATAGCTCCTCTTCTCACAAAGAAAAGCGTAAACAATGGAGGGCCCCAAGAGGGCTGCTACTCCGGCAGGTGCTTTTCAGATCAGATTCTTGTTAAAGACCACCAGTAAAACCACAATCTTGGAGCAGATAGACAATCGAGGCCAGTTGGTAGAGGACACCAGTGACAGCTGGGAACCCCCAGGCACTTAACACGTCCCAGGACACCACCCTGACCCCAACAAACACCCCAGAGATACACCCCAACAGCTAGAAGGGCAGCCCTCCCAACTCCTGCCACAATTTGTGGTTGTAGGGATTTATTTCATGTTTCCCCTCTGGGATATGATGTTAAAGGTGGCACAGAACGCATCGAGAGAATATTTTAAATAGTTGTCTGATATGTACATAGAAGGTATGTAGCTTAGGTAAGGGGAGAAAATGCCCAGAAAGGGTTTTACAGGTCCATTTACAACCCTAGAATTTGACCCTAGAATGAAACAGTCTGTTTTTGC
>JAUCMS010000049.1:12723006-12733086 GCA_032357445.1 Enteromius radiatus | reverse complement strand
TATAATATATATATATATATATATATATATATATATTTTTTTTTTTTTTTTTTTTTTTTTTTTACTTCATAATGTACATATTTTTATTATTAATAGTTTACAAATTCATACATCATGCTAGCACAGTATGTTTCAACTGCCTTAAAGCTGAATGTAATATTTTATTAAAACAAATGAAATATATTTAACTGTTTTGCAGTAATGAGAATCATCAAAGCAAATAATTACATTTATAAGCAAACTCAAAAGTAAATCATCCGGAAACACTACAGTAATAAGAAGCGTTGGAGAAAATATGCTTAATTATCAAAACAATTATGTTTTAATTGTGTGACATATTTGTATGTATATATATATATATATATATATATATATATAGTATAATCAAATACTGTGAAACACAGATTTGCGAAAAGTGTTTGTAAGGACTGAGTTTGTTCACAGTAGGAAGCGGCAGCACTCAGCATTAAGCATCTGCTTACCCAGGTTATAGAGCATCATGAATATTTAATGCAGAGGTTATGTTTACTGCTCAGGTTGTGTTAAAGTGCGTCGGCTAGAAAATGACATCTACATGCTTTGATGCACGAGCGCTTGCTCATCACGCGCGCGTCTGCTTTGGTTTGGCCTCTCTAGTTCAGCGAACACCGAGACGCAGACGGGCGAGAAGTCGGCGCTGATTTTGCGCATGCCTACCTGCGCCGGCCCGCTTTGTTTTCCGCTCCAGAGGCGATTAACCCAGTCACACCAGGACATCACGGTGAACACAGTGCCTTTCTGATTAATAATGTATTGCCTCCACAAATGGGCTGCATGAGAGAAGCTAACAGACAGACAAAGAGGACAGCTGAACGCCCAAAAACTTGGCATCTTTGCTCTGTAGCAACTGTTCCAATCAAGGCATTTGCGTATCTTTTACGGTCATCACGAAGGCATCTGTTTTTCTGTTTTTTTAGAAAAAGGCAGCTCTGATGGTCATTTTATTTGTAAAGTATTCCAAAAGCGTCACAATTACTAGGTTAAATGAGTTCAGCGGAGCATACGAGGACGTGGCTTTGTTCATCCATGTCTGAAAAATAAAAACAGCTGCAATATGAATGCTGACATATGCGATGTGGCATGCCCATAATGCATAGCGTCAATCTGTGCGGCATCCGTCTCAGAGCGTTGTACAGACACGCACACACACACACACACACACACACACACACATAAGTGAATGATCGCATGTTTGTGGGTGGCCCGCCCTGACATGAAGTATATTCCTCATGCAGTTGCGCAAACACTGAGCTTGTTGTGTGAACATAAATAACGTGGTGGCAAATATTATGATTTCTTAACCCAGTGATCATCTATTTACAGTGTTGGGGAAAGTTATTTTTTAAAATAATGCATTAAAATTTAACGGAAAGTATTGCGTTAATGTTACTTTCGCGCTATTTTTGTCCCGTGGGCTGGGCTTGCTTGTTGTTGTTTTTAAAGTCTGCGTAAACTGGAAAGTTGCGACCGATTTTACTTCTGTATTGTGACGTACATCTGAGAGAAACAGAAGTTAATGAATAAACTAGAGGGCGTGATTAGTTTTTTTCCTACTGCGAACTGATTGGATGTAGTAAAGTAGGCCTTTCCTTCAGAAATAAACACTGACCGTTGGAGAGGCGTGGCTTATGATGTCATGCCGATGCCCAAGCCATCAAACTGAAGATTGCGAAGGCAATTTTTTAAAATTATTTATTTATTTAATTATTTTGTGGATTGACACCACTGAATAGAAAATGAAAAAAGGCTATTGTGACTTTATCCTTTTTTTTTTTTTTTTTGAATTGTGAGATATATAACTAAACGAGTTATAAAGTCCAATTTTGAGTTAAGAAAAAAAAAAACTGCTATGTTGTCACAATTGCGACTGCGCAATTCTGACTTTATATCTCTCAGTTGCAAATTTACACCTCTCAATTGCGAGAAAATATGTGATGCAAAAAATTGCATGAATTGCAAAAAAAAGGTTATATATTTAAAATAATAATAATAATATATATATATACTGGGAAAAAAAGTTATATAATAGATAATATAAATAATATATTTCAGAAAATGTCATTACAAATTAATGTAATGCATTACTTTACTAGTTACTTGAAAAAGACTTGTGTTATATGTGCCACGTTACCCCTAACACTATATATATATATTTATATAAAAAATTAAGTATTTAAACAATTGTAATTTATTTAAATGATTTTTAACAACGAGATTTGATACTTTGAACACTTGACCTGACTCGTGGGCTTTCAATGCACGCAAAAACATTGGATTGAAAATGAGAGACGGAATCACATTAGCATCTAAATGGTGTGTCAGAGGGTGAGAAATCGCATAAATATGTAATCTATAGCGTGTTATATATCCTATTAGACTGCATGCATCCCACTGTTAGAGAAGCTGCATCATTAACTCGTATATAAAGACAAACGCTGTCATAATCCATCACTCACCTAGTTAAAACCCCTGTGCATGTTACCCGAATCTGCTCAAAACATAACCGTTGGTACAATACAAACTCAAATAAATGTAGTCAAACTCCTTCGTATCAGGTTGCGGGCCAATATTACACTAATTTGATTCAATATGATTTCCATGAAATTGACCTTCACCACATGCAGGGGTTAAGGTGCCTGGTATCTGCCCCAGACGCCTACGATTGCTCGACCCTAATCTAATATCATCCTCACTCTGAGTCGGATACATCCAGCCCCCTGTGTACTCCATCATTTGGGATTTAAAGATCTCTAGTGTCTCTCTAGTGCCCTTAAAGATCAATTATTAAAGAGAAACACTGATGCAAAAATGACATCTTTCTAAACATTGCTTTCCTTTGAAAATCTTCAGACAAATTTGCCTTTGATTAATCTGCTGTTGTCTCATTCTTTAAAAGGTGTTGTAGGCATCAGCAGTCAGGTTCAGAAAACGCATCGAAAGACATACACCGAAGCAGCTGAGCAAACAACGAGGGAACAATGAGAGCTAATCGCTCTGATTATGTCTGTGAAGCAGACGCTCCTGCTCAAAAACTCACTTTCACACCCACGTCTCCTCACGACGCAACCTGAGCGCACAAAAGACCACCTCTAATGGGAGGGTCACCCTCAGGTAGCTGGAGGGCTCTGATATCGTATGACACAGGGCCAAGATACACATCTGAGAGGACATGTTGACTCGTAAAAGAGATGGAGGTTTGGAGGGAGGCTTTAAAGGGCAGCACCTGTCTCCTTAGAAAATTAAAGACTCAGGGGTTTGAGGACATGTTTATTGCACAGGGAACTCAAAAGGGCTCAGTTAGGTTTTGTTTTAAAGGATGGTTCTCCTCTGTGGTTAGACGCTTCCATGTGTAATGCTACTTTCATTTTTTGTTTTTATAAACCTGCCCCTCCAACACTAATTTGCACATATTTTATGAGTTGGTAAATTTGTGCACATATTTGTACGATTTAGCTAATATCCTATGAATTCGTATGAGTGAGGTCGTGAATTTGTACGAATTAGCCCTTTTGTAAAATATATACGAATTGCCGTTTCTTTTCATGTGAATCAAACAAATGTCCCCAACGAGGTCAAAATGTACTGGTATTGAATGGGCAACAATGAGGGTGAGTAAAAAATATCTACATTTGAATTTTTGTGCGCTGTCTCTTTAAGTGCTATGTCAGAGATCTTGCTTCTTCAGAAAAAAAGTTGTCAAAAAAGTTTGTATTGTCCACTTTCAAGGCATCACGGGTTCACGTTTTACTGCGCGTTTTAAGCTCCTTGTTGTTTGTGAACAGAAGCCGATAAATTTGAGCGAATCAGCACACTGTATTCAGGTCAGGTGACAAGGCTAGCAATACGCGCAAGCTGTTTTGAATACCGCCTAAAAATGCTGGATGGAAACGTCAAGATTTGCATCAAAAACATATGCGCACATTTGAATAGGATCAACTTTTTATCCGATTAGAAAAAGTTACGATGGAAAATTCCACCATACGCATCACAAAAGTCATGTCATGTGACATAAGTTAAACGATATCATTCATACAGCAACTATATGTTGTTATGGTTAATCTTAAATGGATGAGCAAAGACTATTTCTGTATAATAAATATTAATATATCTGTATTGTTTCGTCAGCTCGCTCTGAGGTGCAAGTAGACTAATTTGCCTATATCATATGAAAATATTATATTCTGTGCCTTCTCTTATATTCTTATTGAATTTAGTGCCACAGTTTCCAAGGAAGTGATATTTTTGTTCTCTTTGATTTTTATTAGCATATGTTTTATGCAACATTCCAGTTTTTTTTGTTTTTTACTCTAATTCATCCTCGTCCAAAAATGTTCATGCAGATTGATCCTGGAATGACTCAGTATCATAATGTATAGATTATTTTGTACCTTGAGAGTTAGAAAATGAATGTGGATATCTTAGATCATCAAGACGTATTTGAAGAACACTGCAGGAGTTAATTTGAAAATCTCTGACTTGGAGATGTGAGAAATCTGCGATTATTTCTTCTGGAAGTCTACTATATTCAGACCTACACTGATTTACAATCAATCAAATGTTGGGACCTCAACAGAACTTTTTCTCCCATGTAAAGAGCACTTTTGTGGAAAATGGATTTTAAGGTACTTCATGGAACCAAGGAAGACAATAAAGACTGTTTATTTTTTAAGAGAGAAGTGTCTGTTTCTTGGGAGACAAATCTGAGAATCCAGGGACGTAGAAGAAACAAATGACATATCAAAGAGATCTTATTCGCAATCCTTCTTTTCAATGGGAGCTATTTCGTATGGTCCTTTTTAACATGATTAGTTCCAATTGAAATGCATCTGTGCCTGTACCTGTAAATAACTACCTGGGGGTAACAGGACCCGCCCTCAATTGCGTATATCTTCAGCAGTGGGAAAGTTGGTAAGAACCAGATTATCCTACAAATACCACCTGATCTTCTCCTTTTCGCCCCCTTGGGGCGTAAGGATGGGTCACTAAAATTTCTGAGTGGGGCGACATGTGGAGCCGATCCATTGATCTTTTGTCTTGAAGATTCCTTCAAAAGCCCTGACTTTGGTATTTTCAGGCAATCTGAGGAATTCCAGCCTTTTCTTTTGAGAGAAGCATGTTCGTCTGCAGGGCACCAAAACTAGAAGCGCCTCACCTTGCTTATCAGTCGTTCTTTCATTAAGAAGCTTGTTTATCCCCAAACATTCCCCCTGCATTTAGTAGAGACGAAGGAATGCTTGTTTAGCGCCAGGGGATCCCTTCAGAGAGACCTCAAAAAAACAGCATCCTAAAGCCTCTGGGCCGTGGAGGCATTCATTTCAATCCCAGACGGTGTTGCAAAATACAGTCACCTCCCTGAGTCGCATCTGAAAGGGGTTAGAGCTTTCGTAGCCGCGTATCTCATTATTCAGCCTGGAAATTACTGTCATTGTGAACCGGAGTGGCTTGCAAAAGCAGAGCCCTGCGTTATATGATGTCACTATCTTTGTAAAGCAGAAAAAAAAGACACTCGTGGGACTCTCTGGGTGTTGGGCGTATTCAATGAGCCATAAAGTAAATAGTAAGTAATTGGCTCTTTTGAATCCTTTATGGGAATTCTTGGCCGTAAATGCATTTTTCAAGCAGATTGCGAGCGAGCCACTTTGGAGTGGAGGAGTGGTGCAGATACCGCTCTTTGAATGCAAGTGTATGATCCATCGATTGGGGAGTAAACAAGTGCATTTGCATTTTGTTAAACCAACATTTGCACCAGCGCTCCCGTCCAATGGCGAGGCAAAAATCAGTTGCTTTGGATCCCGGCTATCTCACGATGACATTTCTCTGAAGCCCGGGGCTGTTTGTGCGTATCAAGCTTCTGATCAATTCCCAAATCGTGGTTCCACTCAATAGGAAGGGACTTATTACTTGCCTGAGACCACAATAAAGCCCGGGCTCTAGATGCACCGGAGCGCTACGGATGACGCAAAGTGCTGAAACTGGCTGTCTGGGAATGTCAACTCGGCCCAGACTTACAGTCGGTAAACAAGCCCGAGAGTAACGTCTCTGTTTCTATGCTGATAGTACAGTAATTACATTAGATCGTGATAATTGAAATGAATAGGTTGAATTGCATTGCTGTTTCGCTGATATTAAATCTAGCCCTGCGTTGAGGGTGTTTCTTTGTGGCGCTCTCGTACATTATTATGAATAATAAATACGTATTTAAATCAATTATGCAAAATCACCAACCTTATTATTAAATATTCCCAAATGCCTGTTCAAGAGCTCCAGCATGTTGACGCCACACCCCTTGCACAATACAAGACTCGATTTGTACTTGAGGGATTCAATTGAATTTAATTCAATTGCATATATCTGGGATTAATTTGCAATGCAAATCCTGCGGGATGGCAGTACTGCTCTAGGGGTGAAGAAAGGACCAAGAGTGAACATTAGAGGTTAAAACGATGGAATGTTGCTAGGCAACATATAATTTGGCACTCTTATCTTGCATGCATGTCATTACCCTAAATGATGGCTCTACATTCTAATTATATGTTTAATTGGTGCATGTGGACGCAGAATCATGTGAGGCCAAAAGTGCATGTTTTATGAATAGGGTCATGGAGGATAACGGCCAGAGACCGTACAATAATACAGTTGAATGCAAGAGAAAAGATTTTTAACATTTTTTTTTATTAATTTATTATTAATTAATGTTTTATTTATTGGCCTAAATGCAAAACAAACAATAATAATAGTAATAATAATAAAAACTACTTAACTAAATCTAGATAATTATTTTACTGGGTGTTATTATTGACTAAAATAATAAAAGACATTGAAAAATAAATGTAAAACTTATTATTAATATTAATTGTAAATTAAAACTAATTTACAACAAAAGTTTTTTTTTTTTTTTTTGAAGTACTAAAATGACTAAAATCTGAATATTAATATATATATATATATATATATATGCAAATAGGATATAAAGTATATAAATAATAATAACAATAAAATTAAAAAAATAAAAAAAGGACAGATTCCAACATTAACTGATCTTATTCAAAAAACTGTAGGTTAATCCAATTCAGTTTTGACATAGTGAACATCTCTAAAACCAAACGTTCGGATTCATAAATGTTCAACATCTCCTAATTTAATTCCCATTTCAAACAGCTAACAAAGAACCCAGTGCAACTTCATCAACTGTGTAATTGAGAGTTTCGGATAAATACAGTATACTGTCTCTAAAAGCACTCTAAAAGGCAAATTCCCTTTCTTGCTTCCCATCGGTCATGTGGGTTTAAAAGCAAAGACAGGAACATATCTCTCACAAATTAATCTGTTTGCATGGCTTCCTTTTGGGGGTGATTTTCTGTTCGAGATCAAAATGCATTGATTTCACATTGCGTCCATTCGCATTCTCATGGTTGTGGGTAATCCATTGACCACCTGTTCACCCCCTCCACGGCACTGAGGCCTAAGTAACTCAGTCACGGCTGCTTAAAACTTATTGAACCATGGAGGAAAGGTCAACCCCCACTGAAACCTCGCCTACCATCCAGCCCAGTGAATTCCACATACTCCTACAGTATAAGTGAGACCTTGAACAGACCGCAGACTTCCATACCAGATACAAAGATGCAGAATTCGGAATGATTACGCATCGAGAGTGTTATTTTAGAATCTCCCAGAACCAGATCAATGAAATTCGGACGTTCTGAAGTAGATCAATGATGATTACTCGAAACCTTCTGCTCTTTGTAATTGCAAAGTGAGAAGAGATTGGCCCTACGCCACCAGGCCGCCTCTGTTCCAGACTGTTATTGGGTGGTCATTGTTATTTAGATGTGCTGACAGGTTTGCACTCCCCCGCCCTTTCATGCCACAGTCCCGATTGTGTTGCTGTGACCAAACAAATGCACCCGAGCAGCAGTTAATTTTTTCCCAAAACAATGCTTTCAATCCTTTCTCGGCCGACCAAGACTCACAAATCTTATCTTTCTCTTAAATGCCCAGTTGTGAACAGCAGTAAATTTTCACTTGAATTGCTAAACTCTGTGAGACCAGCAAGTGCATTCTGGGGTTGCTAGGCAGAGTTTTGTTTATAGGTGTTTTTGTGGAGAACAAGTTGACCAAGGTTGGATCCATCTTTGGGCTCTGGTAAATATATATCCGCTTTAATAATTTGCCGCTCGCCAAACACCAAAGTATTATTTTGAGCTAGAACAACTCACATGAGGCTTTAAAAACACCTGCAAGAGATACAGAAAAACTATTCAACCAGAGTTCGCTGTCTGTTTCGATTCTTAAAATGAGAAAACATGGGTCCCTGCACATGAATCATAAATGTAAGGTTTGTCAAACGAAGCGTGTTGCATTCCCGTTATACCTACAAATCAGCACTCTATTCATGGCAATCGTGGAATGTGTAAAACATGAAAATAACCTGTATACACCCATTCAAAACAATGGGGTACTTCCAAATATCTGCAGAGATTTGCCTCCGAATTTCGTTAATTTCCTTTGGCTTTTCGTTAATTGAACACATGCAGGGTCCAATGCCAAATTTGACTCTATGCCTAAAGCTGTAATGATCTGGAAGGGAAGTCTGGATTCGCACCGAGAAGCTGGAAGCACACTGGCGGTCCCTTTTTTACTAGTGAGAAACATTAGTCAAGACACCCCTTGTGCTTTTTCACCACGCTCTGGCTTGCAGAAGTAGGCCGAGACTTGGCGCACGATGCGGGGACAGCATCCCCCTGTATTAATTACCGCTGAAGAAGACATTTGCTCATCTCACCTGGCATTCCAGGGGCTAAATGACGCAGAAGTGGACCGGACCTCTGATAAATCAAGGCTCAATCTGTACAGAATGATTGCTTGTATCTGTGGCGGGCCTGGAGAGGTTGACTAGATTAGATAGCATATGGTACCCGCTATCACGCAATATGAATTTAATTAAACAAGTACCGTAAGCACCTGCTTAAGGGTCTGATTTGTCACAAGCACCACTCAGATTAAATTCCCACCAATCCTTGAGGGAAAGGTCCTTGGTTTTATGCATTTTCACTCTGCTACACGGTAAGCGTTGGCGATTTCTTTCATTGCGGAGCGTTCTAATGATCCCAGTTTCAAATCCGCAGGGTTAAACACCCAAGTGTTCTGTTTGAAACAACTCATTCGACAGACGTGAGTGCGTTAGCAGAAGAAGGTACTAAGCCGCTGATGCATGCAGGGACAACTTTCAATGTCAGTAGGACAGATGCGCTTATGAATCTGAATGAAAAAGAACTCTGATTCGACAGTAAACCAATGCAACTCCCCCTACTTAATGATTTCTGCTATTCTCGGCTATTTGTTCCATTATTCTCCCTTCTGAGAACATCTGTACTGGAAACAAGGAAACATTTGTCAGCAGCTAGTCCTGCTTTTGCTCCCACGGCAGCACAGTTAAGGTCATCTCCCGAGTCTCATTGTCATCTCTGCTGTGAAATAAGTCTTTGAACTTCCACCATTAAGTAAATTCGAGCCCTTCAGTAGTGATGACACGGTCTCATTATCGAGGCTTCAGTGTGTAGCGCCAGATGCACTGACCCTTGGGGGTGTTCGGTGACAACGTTGGGGAGATGATGTATATCTCACTGTGTGATCTGCTCTCATTTTCCCGCCTTATTACAGGCTAGAGTCGTTACACTTCGCAAAGAATTTCTTGCAGAAAGGAGGACTGTGAACAATGTAGCCAAATCCTTATGAATCATCTTTGTTCACTGACCCTTTCATTTGTTTTTACCTGCCTGTAACACATACTGTTGAGTTTGTTCACTGTTTATGTTTAATGATATCATTATGTACAGCTTGGTCACATCTAAAGCAAGCAAAATGCTAGAGACTGCATTGAGAGAATATTTTAAATTGTTGTGTGATATGTACACAGAAGGTATGTAGCTTAGGTAAGGGGAAAAAATGCCCAGAAAGGGTTTTCCAGGTCCATTTACAACCCTAGAATCTGACCCTAGAATGAAACAGTCTGTTTTTGCCTTATTTGGAAGGTTCATG
>JAUCMS010000049.1:12706203-12718488 GCA_032357445.1 Enteromius radiatus | reverse complement strand
TGATCTAATTAATGCAGCCTAACAATCCTTTAACGGATTTGATTAATAAATGTGTATTAGTGTGTTAAGTGTAAGCCTGAGTAAAGAAATGTGTCTTTAATCTAGATTTAAACTGACAGAGTGTGCCCGCCTCCCGAACAGTGTTAGGTAAATTGTTCCAGAGATGTGCTGAGCATTAACTGACTGCTGTGACGTGAGGCGGTCTGTCTGCATCCTGACCCGGGCTCCAGTTAGTCAAGTTTGAGATCTAAGACTATGAGCCATATTTCTAGAGAGAAGAGCGGCACCACCCCAAGAAGGATAAAGACCATCTCTTTTAAACAGGTCAGGTCTGCCCCAAAAACTCGTCCAATGTACATGAGCTGAACTACCCGCATCCAAAGCCGTATCTACAGCCCTCACATTCTGACTGTCCTCTGTTAAAGTTTGGATGCGTGTCTCTAGTTCTAAAATCTTCTCTGTCAGCCTAACTATATCCCTGCATTTATCGAGTGTTATGTTGCGAGTGTAACGCGAGCGAAGACGCGAATGACAAGCTAACCGGCAAATGAGCGCCAATGAGCTGCACTCGTGGTTATTCGATTAAAAGCGAGCGATCAACAATCAAACAGGTTTGATATATACTATAGGAGCTATTGAGGGAGTTAAGTTATATATTATCACTTTAAACAGCAGAGAGTGATAGACAGAAATACAAAGCTACGTATCCGACCTACAAACACTCAAACAAACTCTCAGCAGAGCGGCAGGCAGGAGCAATCGAGCAACAACGTTAATCAACATTTCGTCTGCTAGGCATAAAAAAGCTCAATCTTGCAAGCCCAGTTCAGTGCAAACCCTCGTTTTTCTTCAGGTACAGCTGGAACCTGCTGTGTTTGCTTTGACTCCAGCCCAGAGCCTCTACCTGTAGGAAGGTCATTGCGAGGGAAGGGAGGGAATGAGTCCATACGACCTGAGAGAGCAAGATAAACAAAGGTAGCTTCGCTCCACTTAGCCGAGCAAATAGTCAGGATATTACAGCAAAGGGGAGAACTGTCACCCGTGGCTCACTAACCAGCTGTTTGGAATTAGGGGCAAATAAAGGGACTAATTGATTTCCATTTTCACACAGAACCTTTCGCAACAAGCTAATTGGTGTAGGATCAACCAGATTGTGATGAATTGTTGCGGCTTAGACGGTCTAGTGAGAAACAAAGGAAAACAAAGAACTTTAAATGAGTGAATGTTACATGTTTCCAGATGAATGGCTTGTTGTCAGGCCTTCTTAATTTGAAATGCTATCGTCACGTGCTGAAGAGACACGTACTTCTCTATCTCCCTCACGCCTGCACACAAACACGTCCCTCTTTTGTCTACAGCTGAAAGCTGACCTTCGAGTTCCTCAAACTTCATTGTCAATGTGGCATTGAGAGATGGACTCAGCTCATAGCAGCTGCTGCGCGCTCTGAATTTTGTACGCTGTGTCACTTCATGAAACATCATAAAAGTTGTTTCCACTGGAAGGACGAATAGATAGTCCTGCCTCCACATTTTAAGGAATCAGATGTAACAAAATGGACCTTTTGGCAGTTAGGAAAACAGACAATTGTCATAAGCATTGCCATTAAAAGCATACTTCACCCAAATCATACAATTCTGTTTTAATTACCCTCATGTTGTTCCAAACCTCGAAGACTTCTGTTCATCTTTAGAACATAGATTAAGACGTTTTCGATGAATTCCCCCAATAGAGACGTGCCAGTTTTATTGTTTTTTTGTTTGCTTGTGTCAGACAGTTCAGTAAAGCCTGATGGACTTGATGAAGAAAACATTGTTGGATGGCAAAAAAGTGTCGCAAGTTCAGTGACGCAGTAATGACGATTTTCTCCGGCCAATCAGTGACCAGCAGAGTTTACACGTCACGCTTTGGTAACGGTTCGGCTCGCTTGGAACCTCGGCTGAGGTGGTACTAAAAAAAGGACCAGGTACTGTTCCCAGTGGAAAACCCCCCCAATAGTGAGCTGTACTGAACCGTACCGTGCCGTACTATGCAGTGGAAAAGCGCCATTATTGGACCAAAATCAAAGACGAATGGTGTGTTCACACCAAACGTGAATTTAGTTATTCACGCAAGTAGATTACACACAAGGTAAATGCAAAGACACGACTGGGATATATGCCTCAATATTGTCTTCAACCTAACGAAAATACGCATAACGGGTTGCTACGCAAGCCAATCCAAGAAGTGCTTTGATATGTCTGGTTGTAACAGAAAACGGAGGAGTGCATTGTGTGATTTTATTTGCGAGAGTGACACGAAACACATCCGGCGAATAATCTAGAGGGAATATTCGCTTTGTCTTTGGTGGACACACACCAAATACGCAAAGATGATGAACTCATTTTACTTATGAAAGAGCCAGTCACTAATTGATAAAGTCATTGCAACAGTGTTCTTCTGAGACACGTGCTTAGTGCTCCAGCTTGTCCAGCCTGAAATATAAGCTTTTTAAAATGCTATGTAATCTTAAGAAACAACATTTATGGACCGGTTTGTGGCAAATTGGGTTGCTGATTTTCAATATCTTATTTAAATGTGAGTGTGGGAAGCAGTTTTGGAGATTTCCAACCTGATCTCATAGCAAGTCGTACATATTTTACGAGGTACGACCTCACTCGTACAAATTCATACGATTTCTTCTAAATCGTACGTATTTTACGAATCACATGAATTTGTACGAATGACCTGAACATAACCCCACCCCTAAACCTACCCATCAGAGGGTTTTAGACAAATCGTACAAAATCGTACGAGTGAGGTCGTACGAATTGGCACAAATTTGGCACGAATACGTACGAATTGGTCGTGAGATTGTGTTGAGATTTCAGGTTTCCCCAATTCAAGTGAAAGAGCTTACCATGGGAGGTAAATATGGCTTTTTAAAAGGAACTTTGACCAAAATACTGCTTCTCATGTATATTAAACACCAAATATGGACGAAAAGACACTGATTGTCGAAGTAAATACTGGATTCTTATTAAGAAAACAAAACGAAACCTTCTGGGGAACCTTCACAGTCAACAAGAATCTGTTGTTTTCTTACAGTTTTACACCCTTCAGGTACTGTGTCTTATAAAAGAGCACACAAACATAGAAAACCCAACTCACACTGTTCTGAGGAAAACGACTCGCTGTTAAACTTACATTAGGAGGTGTAGGGACAAAATAACAGATGAGAACATTCGGACCTGCGTTGAAGCTTACTCACAGCAGCTTGCAACTGCATTGCAACACCCTGGCAGCTATCCACAACACCCTGCCATCACGGTGTTCAATTTCGCACGGGCAACCGCTCATATTTTCTTCAGAATCTAGTTTGCTGTACCACGGTTTAAAATGTAGAAAAGCAACTCAACACCCACAGAACTTTACGAACAAAACAAGCCTTTGTCCTTTATCTATTGAGTAGGAACAGATTCCCTTTCTTAATTATCTTATCTACTGCTTCGAGCCGAGGAAAAAAGTAAAAGCAACACTTATTGACATCCTCCAAAAACTATTTTATCTTTCCACTGACATTCCTTACAGAATCAGTGACTGGCTTCTTAAGAGCTGGTTATTCAATCGTTACAATAAGACAGCCAATGACGTAGCCTTGTCGAGTCAATAGACGATAGTGAGTCATGTCGCGCACACACACACTTCACAAGCGGCACACAGAGAAGCTATTCAGAAACGCCACCGTCCAATATTCTCTACCCCACAGAACCAAAGATACAGTGACAGCATCAAATGTCACCGAATCTAAGAAGGAAATTAAACAGACTCCGAGGTCTATTTAGGATATTAAACTAAGCCAAGCATGACATCTTCAAGAGAATTTCACTAATGATAGGAAGCGTTTTTTTTTGCGAGTTCTAAAGCGCCTACTTAACAATATTGAGCAGCTTTAGTCCTGGAGACAAATCTGAGTGAAGGCTTTTCCAAGAGAAGGACTTAAATATTGTATCAAATAAGAGATCTCTGAAGTTCTGCCGAGAAACAACCAGAATTCTGAGTTAAGCATTTTGACATGATTTGAAAGGAGAAACTGAGGAATTGAAATCCCAGTTATTTGTTTAATGAATGGCTCCAACTGGATATTCGCTGACACATTATGCAAACTTTGGGAAATCCGGAGGAAAGTTCTCGTTAAACCCTTAAATGCATGAATGTTTCATTATTACATATTCGGGTCTTTAGTGACCCGGACTTATATATCCAGCAAAGAAAAAATGTTTGATATTTTAAGAACATTTACAGAAAATAAAGCATATTGCGTTACCTTATGAAGCTTAAAAGGGCTGCGTTTTTGAATTTTGTTTGTTTTATGTCTGCGGTAATTATGCCAGTGCCACCTATAAAGATATAAAAGATGCTTAAAGATGAATAAAGATGCTTTGCACGTATCGAGTCACAGAGATAAAAAATACTTTAAGAAAGTTGATGTGAAGGAGAGAGAGTGATGTACTGGGTCGCTAATGACCCGATGTATGCATTTAAGGCTAAAAAGCATGTATTGTTAGTAGTACATCAAATTCGACTTACAGACAGTTTAAAGATGACGTTTTTAGATTAATTGCTGGTAGATGTCAGCCAATCAATTTAGAGCTTGCCATATTAACAAAGTGCTTTCATAGGAAACCCTGAACTTTTTGTCACATCACCTAAACTAGTTCAAAACATTAGCAAAACCTGTCTCAAATTCTGCCAAATCATGCCGTAATTAAATTAGTTCGTCACTTAGTTGTTTTAAAGGAATAGTTTAACCAAAAACAAGCATTTGATGAATATTTACTCACCCTCAAGCCATCTGAGATGTAGATGTGTTTGTTTCTTCATTACTTCACTTGTTCACCAATGGATGCTCTGCGGTGAATGGGTGCCGTCAGAATGAGAGTCCAAACAGCTGATAAAAACATCTCGATAATCCACACCACTCCAGTTCATCAAGGGGAAATCTGCATCTTTACTTTCTCCAGCGAAACAAGTAAAAAAATCGCAACAGTTCTCGACAAATACATCCGTGGATATTAATGCTACATGACAACAAGGGACTTTTTTTCAGTTGTATTTAGGTCAGAAGCAACAGTTTAAAGTTCACTTGCATCACATTACAAGCCATTAACTAACGAACTGGAGTGGTTAGGATTACTTGCGATGTTTTTATCAGCCATTCGGACTCTCATTCTGACGGCACCCAATCACTAAGCAAGCGATTCTCAACATCTGAACAAGAAACAAAGTCATCTGTATCTCTGATGACCTGAAGATGAGTAAATATATGGATCTGGGGTGGTGCGATGATTTCCTGATACCGTTTGAAACCCAAGTCTAATTCCCGCTGCATGCAGACGTGAGGGGATGAGGATATTTCCAATTCACCGTACTTCCCGCGGCTCGCCTTCTAATAGCTGTTTTCCATAGCAAAGTGTGACTTTCCTCTCTGCCAGATACGAAGGCTGTATCCAAACACACTGAACATTATTTATAGCCCACAAACTGACCCACATCCATGCATGAGCAATGCATGCCCCAGTCATCACTAATGATCTCTTCCTATCCAAGTCAGAAGCGCTTGTGATTGCTTACGGGATGGCGTTTCGGGGCATTAGCCTATCCTTTCACTGACCTGACAAATCAGTGCCTGCATGGATGCATTTCAGATGGAAATTCATGGATGAAAGTCCAAAGCGTGGTGGCTTAGAAATGTTATGCTGCATGCATTAAGTCAGATAAGATTCAGACATCTTAACACATCCCAGAGTTCACTAGCTTGCCAGCGCGCCGGTTGAAAGATATATAATTTACGCACCGAGCATGTCATTTCCAGTGCGCTTAAACTGCTTGAAGGAATGCGGCTGGTGTTTTGAGGAGCCAAAAGTCCTTTTCATTTTCGGGACGATGTCTGTCTTAGTCCCTTTTAATTTCATGCATGCCTGTCGTGCTATACTTCATCATTAAAAGCGTGTTGAGCATACATAATGCGTGGTATGTACACTGATTTCAAAGCTGTTCTCATCAGAGCGGATGTCAACAGATCGGCAGTTTAAGCACAAAACAGAATGAGGATTAATAGATAAAGCCAAAGCAAAGAAAAGCCCAACCGCGACAAGAATGACAGTCTTCTAGCAGAATATAGTGGATCGAAACAGGGCGCATTACACAATGACCTTCTGGCAGGTTGTTGGGCTTTGCCTGAGGTGGGCCGGGCCAGAACTTCTGCGCAATTCTCGAGTACCAGCAGGTCTGATAAACCACTGGTAATCTCCGTTCCTGTCACTCTCACTAGACGAGTGCTATCAGCTGTGCAAGGCACTGTCGGCATTAAATTCGGTGCATACTGTAGTCGCTAGGAATGATATGAGGGTACAGTCTGTCCAATCACACTCTGCTTAGTTTCCCGTGATATTTACAGTGAGCTGAGACACTGAGACAATGTCATGAACAGGACAGACTTACCTTTTCAAATTTCATTTTAAGCACAACAATATGTAACAAATACCATTTTAATGTCAATTTATTTAGTTAGGTATAACTAAGTTGGGTAGGATTAGGGATGTAGAATAAGGTATTAATATGTGATTAATTAGCACTGATAAATGGCTAACATTCTAGTATTATGCATGTTAATAACAACTAATAGGTGTAACCGTATAATAAAGTGTAACAGAAGTCTTTTATGCTCATCAAGGCTGCATTTCTACATTAAAAATACAGTAAAAACAATACAATAGCAAAATATTATTACAGTTTAAAATAACTGTTTTCTAGTTGAATATGTTTTATAATATAATTTATTTGTGTCATACAAAGCTTGATTTTCAGCATCATTACTCCAGGCCTGTTACAAGATCCTTCAGAAATCATTCTAGCTTGTTTATTTTTTGCACAACAGACACATTTATTAAAATTAATGTTGAAAATAGTTGTTTTAGTTTTTTCCCCCAAGACTATTTAATGAATAAATAGCTAATAGAATAAAATAATAAAGAAAGAATAAAAAATAAAGAGCAGCATTTATTTGAAATAGAAATATTTATATTTATTTATATATATATATATATATATATATATATGCCTTTACTGTCACTTTTGATCAGTTTAATTAATAAAATAATATAAAAAATATAAAATTCACTATATGTACAATATATATTTGTGTATGTGTGTGTATATATATGCATGCATATATTTAAACAAAATATATGTTATATTAAATCTATTTATATATAATATAAATTATATAAATATACACATAAATACATGTACGTTTTAAAATGTATAGTGTGTGTGTTATATGCATACTAAATGCACACAGTATGCAAACAAAAACTGTTTTAGAAACAATTAATAGTGTGATCTTAATTAGGGGGCTAAACTTTAACTAGGGGCCCCCAAACTCAATGAATGAAATCTTAAGAAAACCAAACAGAGTAGCACGGCTTTTGTCTGCAAACTGGTAAACGTTCAGAAAAGAAAAAGAACAACAGAGTTTGCTCTGAAGAGACACTGGAATTATTGTGCTTCTGTAACATGACAGCATGACTCAGTAAAAGGCAAGCGAGGAGTTAGCCGTCCGCCTGGAGATTAGCTGGAGTTGGCCGCTCACCCAATCGGACAGCAGAGCGGAGAATAAACTGTCTCCGGCTGGAGGAGCGTCTCAGTCCCTGAGTTTATGAGACCATCTCCGCTCCGTCACTGTCAACACCATTATAGCAATTCCAGCAGGTCTTGATCTCAATTTTTTACCACATTCAACACGTTTAAAATCCAATTTTTAAACAAAATTAAATTTTTGAACTGTGACTAATTGTAACTACCAGCCACAATTTACAGAGAGCAATTTCCACTTTTCCCTGCGTCCTGCATCTCTCCTCTATTTTAAGGCGAAAGGTTGGCATGTATCTGACTGCTATTTTAAAGCTAATGCCGCATGCAAGACTCGTTTGCTAATTTTTACCACTTCTTAAACTTTTGTGAGTTGGATGACTGCCACTGCTGCAGAGAAGATGGATCCAGCAAGGGCTGTCTGATGGGAAAGATACGCTAACAATGCTACAATGCTTGATGGTAGCGTAGCCTAAGGCTAAATCTCATTATTCAGACCCAGGCTATCATCGCTAACAGAGAACAAACTAATTTGGTTACAAAATGCTGACAACTGAGACATAAGGTCGCTGAGAGTGCAACTTGTGCTGGGGAGGAGCTGTTATTAATGCTCACAGACTTGTGTTTTGTATCGTTCTGGCGCTAGTCGCTTTTGCTAAGCTTATAAGTAGCGGATTCTTTTAAGTGGAATGTTTTGCTTACTTTAAGGAGTTCTGTGTTCATCACGAAATCATTTTTGTTATTCAAACTCATTGTTTAATTTTTGCGCTAGTCTTAAAAATAGGCATCTTTCATTTAAAGGAAAGATTTAAAACAAAAGATTTTTTGGTTTGTGCTGGCACTAGTTATTTTTGCTAAGCTTAAAACGAGTGGTCAATGCCTTTCATTTAAAGGAACAGTTCATCCAAAACTGTTCCAATAATTGACTCAATGACTTTATTATTTGAGACAACAAATGAGAGTTTTAAAGAATTATGTTCATGAAAACCTCATTTTGCATTATTATTCATTGTTTTATTTTGGCGCTAGCTGCTTTTGCTAATCATAAAAGTAGTCACCTTTCATTTAAAGGAACAGTTCACCCCGAAAATTTAATCTTTTAACTTTTATTCCATTGGACGTTAAATGGCAATTGTTTAAACTAAATAAATAACTAAATCATTTTCACTATAATAACTCATTGTTTGTGCTGGCACTAATTATTTTTGCTAAGCTTAAAACGAGTGGTCAGTGCCCATTGATAGCAAAGGGGATTTTATTCATCAATTATGTTCATCAAAACCAAGTTTTTGCATTATAATTTATAAGTTTTATTTTGGCACTAGCCAATCCTAAAAGCCAAGCATTTACTCACTGACTTATGTGGGACATTAAAGTTTTTTTTTTTTTCCATTTTTGCTATAACTCACAGTTTTGTTCTGGCACTTGGTGCTTTTTTTTTTAAGCTTAAAAAGCATGTTTGGTGCCTTTTATTCAAAGGAAAGGTTCACCCAAAACTGTACAAAATATTCAAATTAATTTTCTTTATAAAATGGAAAATAAAAGTGTCATTTTTGAAGAATGTTCATCACAAAATCATGTTTGTGTTGCAGAAAGGAAGTCATATAGGTTTGAAATGACTTACGGGGAAGTTACTAATGACAAAATGTTAATTTCCAGGAGATCTAATCCATTAAAGAGTATAAGCCCTTGAAGGTTGATGCGAAAATGCAAAGGATTTGTGTTTTTTCTTCCTTTTTTTCCCTAATCTTTGTGTCCCACGGAGATTGTCTGAGTTTACCACTACATGCTTTATTCCACATTTTCAGCTGCTGTGAAACAAAATGCACTTTTCTTTTGCTAAATCACATCTTATCAGTGGCACCAATCAACAACAAAACTTTCGCCGATGCCCAAGAAAGTTTGAAAAATGACAATCTATAAAATGAAAGTCAACAGGGTCCAAACACAACCCTGGAAACCATTCACTTGATTGTACGGATCGCACAAAAAAGAGAGACACTCTTCAAAATATGCATTTTATTTAGAAAGAAAGTCACACAAGTCTTATTTCTTTAGGTGGACTGTCACGTTAAATTTATAAATCTGCATGGTTTATTTTTCACGAAGTAACGCTGAAGACGAGTTATAATAGCGAATGTTTAGCTCCATCATAAAAAAAGTAATTTTAAGTGATGCATTGACATTTTATACAAAAAAAGACACCGTTTACATTGTATACCCTGTAAACGTATTTCCGATAGCTCTTCTCAGGCAGTTGAAACATCGCACCTCACTATTCGTCTGTTGCTTTGTTTGGATTTGTGCATGTAATCCTCTTTGCGGCTTAAAATGATACGAAGTTAGAGAGCCAAAAACCTCTGTCTCATAGCGCCTGGTTACAAAAAGAGAAAAAGAGAGGAACTAGGAAGAGGAATTCAAAGAGGACGGCCACTTTATCAGTATTCAGTTATCAGATGTTGCATGTTTTGACATGAGCTAATATCCCAGACTTACTGAGCACAATTTACAAGAAGATTTGGGAAAATAGTGCATCGTAACTCGTGCTGATCTCATCAAACCCTTCTCTTTTAACCCATCCTTTTCCACCTCTTACTTTCATTCTGGTATCTAACACTCACTTTTCATTTTTACTGTAGTAAATAGATTATTTTCCCCCTATATCCTGTTATATATATATATATATGAAGCATACTACTAGTTTCCATTCAACTTTTGGTCTCATTGAAAGTGAATTGTGATGTGCCTAGCAACAATACTGCATAACAATCAAACCGATGCACCAATGAGATTTCACTGTGGGAGGAGCTACACAGCACAACACAATAAAAAACAGATATGAACAAGATGTCTTACGAAGGTTTGGTTGCAAACGATTATATGACAAAACAAAACTAAATTAAATATTTTATTATATTACTTCCTGTAATGCACTTTGAAAAGTAAAAATGAGAACTTTAAGATTAAATATATATATTATAATATTTATTAATGTATTATTATTATTATTATTTATTAATTTATTACTTTATTGGAATTTAAATTAACAACATTATATTTTCAAGTTTGGTTTTTAAATGAAAACAACAATAATAACAACAATAATAATAATAATACATGTTTGTGTTTAATCAATTTCAGTGGATCATTATACACATTAGAAATCTTTAATACTTTAATATATATATATATATATATACACACACACGTTTTTTTAATGCATATTAAAGATACTTCTACTCTGATTATAAACTATATTTTTGTACAGAAAACATTTTGTAGGTGACCTGAAATGTTTCTTGTCAGACAAAATTGGGTCATTATGTGATAGCTGGTATACATTTTGTATACTCAGGTGTGCTTACATTTTAATGTATTTTTTCTCCACACATACAGCACAATTCCTTGTGTACTGCCATGAAGAAGTATTTGCGCAAGTCTGGAAGCACAATAACACACTTGCGTGACTCCCTGGCTAAGCCGTTAGTGGAGGTTGTCAAACCAAACAGCCGATTTCACAGACAACGGCAAAAACACAACCCATCACGAGCCGAGCGCGAAGAATCCGACGCTTCACACCTCTCCATATGTTCAAGAACTCGCATCGCTAACTTACTAAAACAGACTTCCAGAAGTCGGGAGGGTCTGACATTCCCACATTCCTGGGCCGACAGATCAGTTGGATAAGAGTCTCTCTCTCCCCTTCTGATAGCCATCAACACTTTCCAGCCGCATCTCACCTGCCCTCGTTTCTCAGATGTTCATTTTGATTAGCGCAAGATCGGGAGCTAGTGCTAGCCTGAGGAGGGGGATGGGGCTGGAATGACACACAAGCAGCAGACAGAAGGGGCTGACTAGCTTCAAGCCGCCACATGCTGTTGGCAAACATGCCTTGAGAATGTAAATCTATGATGCTTCCACTCCCTCCCCCCCCCACGGCTACATCCCTGCGGTTTTAGCCCCTCTTTCTCTCTCGGTGGATGCTTAGTGCTCATGGAAATAGACCCGATGAGCATTTTATAAAGCCCACTATTGACTAAGTTAAGCTCAAGAGGGCCAAAACGCATTGGAAGAAATCACCCCTATTGAAAAGCATGACAGTGATGGGAATCTTTGATTGGGATGCTTTGCATATTTTTAAATTAGCTCTGTGTGCTAGCGATTAGCTAGCGATTTGGAGACTTCCTACCCAAAGGTTAAGGAAACAAGGAAACTGAGCTAGTAGTGTGAAATGTGAATTGTTTAGAGCACATAGGATACTTTAAACGTTACTCTGGTGTTAATGTATTGGCATTTATGTTCTGGAGCACAAAAGGATCGTGTTTACATAAAACTATTTCAAGGTGGTGTTTATGATGTCAAATTAGCAAATTATGCTAGCATGCTAGGTTTTGAATTTTTGACAAGACTGATATATGGGTAATTATATAATTACAGGTATATTTGGTGTCTGAAGTCTGTTATCATCAGTGATGTGAATAACGGCGTTATAAATAAACGGCGTTACTAACTGCGTTATTTTTTTCAGTAACGAGTAATAAAACGAATGACTGTTTCCCAGTTACAACGCCGTTACCGCTACTGACAATAAAATGTGGCGTTACTATAATTTATTATAATATTATTAGCATTTGTATTTTTCAGTCCATCTCAAT
>JAUCMS010000049.1:12691059-12702240 GCA_032357445.1 Enteromius radiatus | reverse complement strand
GTACAGGTTATACACACAAATTAATACGAATTGTCAACTCGTAAAATACGTACGATTTAGCAAAAATCTTATGAATTCATACAAATTTGTATAAATTAGCCAGCTTGTAAAATATGTACAAACTGCCGTGAGACTGGGCTATTGGAATAAAAACCATGCTACCATAAATAAAGTGACTATTAAATGAGAATCAATAGTTTGAAACTGAATCGTTACGTTTTATTTGCATCGCACCAAATTGTAAACGCAGAAATGTAAAATAGTTGTTTTTCGCATGAAATTGGGTTGAATGAACACAGTCTCATGACCAATTCGTACGAATTCGTACAAGGTGGCAAATTCATGCTAATTCGCACTAATTTGTACAACCTCGCTTGCACGGTTTTGTACGATTTGTTTAAACCCCCAGTGACGGGTAGGTTTAGGGGCGGGGTTAGGTACAGGTTATACACACAAATTAATACGAATTGTCAACTCGTAAAATACGTACGATTTAGCAAAAATCTTATGAATTTGTGCAAATTTGTATGAATTAGCCACCTTGTAAAATATGCACAAACTGCCGTGAAACTTGGGCTGGTGGAATCGAAACCATGCTACCATAAATAAAGTGACTATTAAATGAGAATCAATATTTTGAAACTGAATCGTTACATTGTATTTGCATTGCACAGAATTAAACATTTGGATGAATATGTGGCTAATCTGTATTCGAATTGTATTCTCCATCAAATTAGAAACCATGCTACCGTGAATAATGTGATCTTTAAATGAGAATCAGTATTTTGAAACCGAATCATTTAAGCGACTTTGTGGCTAAAATTTTCTTAACCCTCACTGATCGTCATGTTTTTCTTAAATCTAATTTCAACATGAATCATATATAATGAATTCATACGAGATCGTAAAATAGCTACATTTTCGCATTGGATGGGGTTAGCTAAAAATAATGTTACCCAGTTACCATCTAAATTTTGTTTGCATCGCACAAAATGAAACGTTGCAAAGAATTGGAAAATATCCAACATCTTATGATCTGCTAATGCCCCAGTGACTGTTTAGTTGTGTGCAATTTTGCACAAATAATTTAAATTTATTGAGAATTAATCCCAATTTTTCCAATCTAATTTGCATGTTTTTGTAATAATCAGCTTTTAAGTTGGTTAGGTTTGCGGTGGACGTTCAAGCTTACTTACTTATTTTCATTCAAATCACATGGTATGATTTCAAACATAATCGCCACCTTGACGAATTTAAAATATTCACGTTTTCTCTTGAGATCAGGTTGGCTTGAAAACACGCTACAATGTTCCAAAACACAGCTCCCAGCTTAACTCCGACTTCCTAGGCAACATCAGACTAAAAACAAAGTTTGAATGAAGTGACCTTTAAACGAGAAATAGTATTCACAGACTGAGGAGCTGCGTTGTATTTGCGTTGCACAGAACGAAACCCCACGCGACTCCTGGGAAAAATGTCAGTGACTTTGGATTTAAATAAATAGTGCAGGTTTCAAGCCCCTTCTATTTTGAGCCTTTCAATATAAGAGGAGTTTTCCGTTAGTGAATCCAAGTTCCTAACAAACCAGCATGCCATGAGTCCCGATGGAAATGAAGGATATCTTTTGTTGAGAGCCTGCCTAAGCTGCTAGTGTCTGGAGTGCTTTCCTCTCAAAAAAAATTGCTTCAGAGCAATGAAATAGAGGAAATGGATTTCTCATTGGGGAATATAAGTGCTGGAACTTCTTCCACTAAACAATGTACGTAGTTCTTTCCGTCTCTTGTGCGCGCTAAGATTTGGGAGGGTAAAGCTGTTATCCTGCAGCTGTGGCATCCTTCAAAGAACTGAAACAAATCCCAAGAAATAACCGTGGATTCCCGCTTACTTCGATTCAGTTGGACTAAGCGCCTGTTGGCATTTTCTCCTACTCTTTATCTCAATGTAGTCCCATTTGGATCATGTCTAACCAATAGCACTGAAGTGATAAACATTGGATGAAACATAACTGGGCAACTGCGGTTTTCCAGAAGAATACAATGGCCTTCTTTGGCAAGAACTGACTTGCTAACTTTGCTTTTCAAACTAGCCAGGCACCGGAGTGTATAATTAACTCTAATTATCCACACAGTCGATCCCTTTGGTGTGTTATTTATCCGACCTGAATATTTTAGGATGGTGCGTCATGTCTTAAAGTAAAGTAACATGTTGAGAGAACCCTTTTTTGATGCATTAGTCCAGATCCAGCTGTTGCCATCCACAGAGAAAATGTTAAATATAATGACTCTAAAATGTCATATGTGGGGCTATTTATTTACATCTTGCACCACATGACATGACCAACCAACAACCTAATTACCCTTTACAAATTAAAATATGTCAAAATATTCTAACAAATTCATGTATTTTGGCAAACAATCATGAGCGTCAGGGTCTCTCCATGTTTCTGCATCTTGGTTGCACCACATGACTATATAACACTTATTCATATTTAAACTGCTTTCACTAAGTAGTGAAGCAGTTGTGTCATTTATACCTAAGAAATAATAGTAATAATAAAAAAAATATTTTAAATTACTGTTTTCTTGAAATAAATTAATAAATAAATGTCTACACACACACACACACACACACCAAAAAAAAAGGTGGGGAAGATATCAGGACAGAAATATAGACAGGAAACCAATCAGCTCCTGTTTATACAGAAAATATATTCAGCTGGACTGAAAATGCTACCTTGTATTTGGATGGCAAAAGAATGAGCCATAATGTAGTCTAAAACACCTGTAGCGGTGCCCCGAGCCAGAAGGACATTAAGAGAGACAGACAGAACACATTAATAAGCGTACAGGCTGTCACATTATTCAGGGCTCTGTCTGCCAATGTCCTCAGTGCTGGTATGTGGTGGTCACGTTTTGGGGTACCACTTTGTTTTAATGTGTCATAATACAGTAATTACCTAATTAGGTACTTAGTGGTAGCCATTGTACATTTTAGCCATCAAAGTAAAATGTACTTATGCGACTAAGTTATGAAACAGTTTGTACTTAGGTTTTGTAATTATGTACAGTAGATGTAGGCTGCTACTGTTACACATATGTTACAGATTTACACAGCTACTTACACTTAAGTACAAGTCTTAAGTCTTAAACTAGTAATATTATTAAACTAGATGAGGTAAAAAAGTTTTATGTTGCCCTCAGTCGTGGTATTGAAGGTGGAGAGAGATTATTCACTTACCCCACCCACAATCCCTGCCGGACCTGGGACTCGAACTCACAACCTTTGGGTTACAGCTCCCTATCCATTAGGCCACGACTGCAATAAATATTGTTGTTACAAAATGGTATGTAACACATGAGTGTTGTTACATGTGTGTAGTTACAGAAACACTAGAGCTGTAGATACTACATTATGTACAAACGTGTACTTACACCATAGTTACATAATACCTACACATATATGTAAGTATAAAGGTATAAGGGGACACTTAATATCAAGTGAAACCAAATTTTTTTATATTCATAAAATAGGTTCAATGTAGCTAGGGTTCTGTTCAGTCAAGATGTTTCCCCTTCACTGCAAAAACCAAACAAGAGAGAATGTAATGGAGGAAGACGCAACATTACCACAGAAAAACATTAGATAAGCGATAAAAATTGACCTTTTCATGAGGAATACAGTCCTTAGGCGAGGTTAACAGATGGGAAAAGTATTTAATTCAAATTCCATCTGCTTCAGTGTTTACGACAGTCATCCCTCCCTCACCCCGTTCTCTATTCCGCCTCAAATCAGCCGTAACATCCCCATTGTGTTTTCATTTCCTTTAAAGCCCTTAACCTGCTTCTTAATGTGTTATAAATAATTGATCTGCCCAAGGGAGACTATGCTAAGTGCACCCATGGGAGCCAGGTCAATAAATCTGGCGGCCGCGTGATTCACGGCAGGGTGAGTAAAATGTGGCAAGTTGCTGACCACACGGTTATGCCACCCAAGGGACTGAGGAACGCTCCCATCTAATGAACCTTCAGGCCTCAAAAAGATGACATTTGCTCTTCATTATGCCGCCATTTTGAAAGCGCCTCGGATCTTCTCTGGGAATGCTGGGCCTGTCCGAATACAGCTTATTCATGTATTTATTCTGTCATCTCTGTGTGTATTATTACCAGCCACGTGAAATATGCCATGCAAATTTGCATACGCAGCCAGAAATAGCCTGTTTGAATTGCATAATGTTGCGGCCAATCATTAAGGTGCCTCTTGGATGTGGAAGCAGGTTGAGATGCTTTAAAAAGCCACTGGAGAACAATGGAAGGCCGGCGCTTCTCATCAAGAGCCTGAATAGCGAGAGAAGAAAATAATCACTGTTATTAACGGCACGCTTTCACTTCTAGGGAGTCTTTAATGAGGTTGCGAAATTTTCGTACAATACCTCCTCAAGTTCATTCAGGTAGAATACGTTGCGTTGACGGAGCCCAGGTATTTGTTTTTCTTTGCATTTTGTTTGTTGGCCAATAATTTGGGAAATAGATTTTCATAAACATTTATTGGACCTTGCAGTACTTTTTCTTGGTTGTTGCTAAGGTGTAACTATACAGTTGCACAAAATGAGCTATTTATTTGATAAGGTGTTCTAGATGGTTGCTGAGTGACATACAAGGTGTTCTGGGCAGTTCCATACAATGAGTTGCTATGCAATTGCTAGGGTGTTCTGAGTAGTTTCTGTTTGGTTGCTATGGTGTTGCATAGCAATAGCAGAACACTTACGCTTATTCTAACTACTATTGCTGCTATAAAGCTGTTAGGGTGCTCAATATGGTTGCTAGCATGTTGCTTTGTGGTTGCTAAGGTGTATTTTGATTTGAGTGATTTTTAATAAGCTTTTATGCATTGCTTCGGTGTTCTGAGTAGTTTACCAGCAGGGTTCTCTTCAGTTGCTAGGGTGCTGTGGGTGGTTGCTATGCACTTGTTATGGTGTTCTATGCAGATTTTAACAAGGTGCTAGCAGCAGATAATGTGTTTTCAGTGGTTGCTAAGGCATTCAGAGTAATTTTTTATTATTTACAATGTGGTTTCTATATTGAAGCCCATTTCCGCTACTGAATAAAAAAAAAAAAAAACTTGATTGTTACTTTTTATCTCACAATACCTACATTTTTCTTCGAATTCTGACTTATATTCTTGCAATTGCAAGTTCTAAAGTCAGAATTGCGAGATATAAACTCATAATTATGACTTTATATCTCGCAATTCTGAGAAAAAAAACTCAATTGTGAGATAAAAAGTCGCAAATTATTATTATTATTTTTTTTATTCAGTGGCAGAAACGGGCTTCCATATTTCTGAGGTGTTCGAAGTAATTAGTTGGTATAGACTTTCTTGGATGTACAGTATTGTTGGTTTCTAGTGTATCAATATACTCTGTGGTCACTAACGTGGCTTTGTGGTTGCTAAGGTGTTCAGAATAATTGTGGGTGGCTACTAAGGGGTATGGTATATTTTTGGGGATCCTACATATATATTAGTTTTCAGCCATTTTAAGTTGTCAAACACTCAAAAATTGCAAAAAAGGAAAACAAATAGCAGTCCTCGCCTCAAAGCACACGATAACCCGCTAACATTAATTATGAGTAATAGCGATAGTGAGGTTTGCCTAGCGGCATTAAAACAAAATGCTCAAACCCCACCAATTTTAATCTCATGAAATTTAGTTTTCATTATATTTTAAATATTATTTTTAATATAAATGTCCTCGCTGCCTCACACCTTATCTCCCTATTCTTACATATGTTCAGCAAACCACTCTGCAGACAGTATTTTACAACCTTACGAAAGCCTCAAGACACATTTACATGTCTCAGACGGCACATATGCCATCGTCTCAAACAGCAGTGATGGAGAAACTCAATTCTCTTGCTTAAAATACTTCAAAACAGGCCACACAAATCCATCATGCTTCTCTAAATGTTTAATTTAACCTTTAAGGCAGTGCTATATACATTAAATGCCTGCCCCATGGGATTGAGGGTAATCCCTAAACAAGTTATGCTTGCAGCCAGCTGCTTCTGATTGGATAAAACAATCATTATCAGATGAAGAACAGCACTTCCCTTATGTTTAGTTTATGAGCAAAAAGTATGCATCAGCACATGCCCTTATAGCCATGAAACTATTAATAAAATGAGCTGGATATACGTCGTTTGTATCTGTGTTTAACAAGGTTACAACTTAATGAAATAAATTAAACATTTCATATTTTAAACATTAACCATACTAAATTGTCACATTAAAATTCAGTGTGAGTTAAAAGCATATAGAAAGAGAAACACAGAAAAGTATAGACTACTAATTCATGCACGTAAACTGATAAATACACACAAAAATGAGTCTCTCTCTTCACTTTAACACAGTCAGTTATGTCTTAAAGTGACAGCAGTCAATAAACATGACAGAAGTGACCATTAATGTTAAATCAAACAACAAAATAAAATGAGTGTGTGAAAGAATTCACTACAATTCAAGCATATTTTATTAGGTGGCTAATTCATACAATCTCAGGGGTCCTACGCATTTGCCACTACAGTACATAAAATACGTCATTTTTCACGAATCATACAAATTCATATGAGTGAGGTCATACGAATTAGCCACCTCATAAAAAAAAACTCGATACCAAAAAATCCCTTATAGTATTACTGAACATTGTGTCCTATTTTTACGGTTGTGTTTTGTACAGCGAAGATTAAAGGGTCATTTAGGGACAGATTTTTGCTTAGGGCCCCCAGAAGTGCTGGCACTGTTTCTATTCCACTTAATGTTTTTTCTGACAAAGTTAAAATAATGCTCATTAGTCAAGTAAGTTATAATTACACTCAGCTGGTCATTATTGGAAAATAAACCACAACTCGATGCAAAGTGGAGCCTGGGACAACAGTAAATTACACAGTGTAGCCATCATTGCACAAAAATAGTGCGATTTTGTGGAATTAGTATCAAATTTGTAAAATTTTTAAAAATAATTCATGCAAAATGTAAAAGTGTTAATTTTCTCATGAACTCAGGTTGAACTAACCAATCAGAAAGTGTAGTATAGTGCGTTACAAGTACCATTTAGTCCCGTTTAGCAAACATTTACTTAAGCAGGCAGAAAATAACAGCCTCTTTCCTCTCAGCATTCAAACAGCCTCTTAAGTCGAACACAAAATTTAATGTCAGTCTGGATTCCAGGGCTATAAATGTGTAAAATAATAACTATTCTCCTTCATAAATCTGTAAATTCCTTGTAGCCTGTCATGAAACTTACATAAGCCTTTAATAACCTCTCGAAGGCTTTGTGGTTTAAGCATAATTTTACATCAAGATGGCATATTAGGATTTCTTTAGTGCACTTAATGTCAGATTGTTCACTGAAACAGCTAGCTGTCTATTATTGACAGTCCCTCTCAGGCAACACAAGCTCTGGGTATGCAGGATAAGGTCATACTGGAGGTGCTGTACACGGCCAGTAGCCGCCTGGTACAGCTTTCCTCCCTGAGACCTCAATGTCTTAAAGCGATCATGACGAATGCTGAGTCTACACTGACCTGAGAGCTGCGTTCCTCTGCTGTAGGAGTTTTTCATGGCCGGCTTCAGACGTACAGCGCACTTGATATTTGAGATCGGTTCTATTCCAAGCATGGAGGCATCGAAATGAGAAGAACCAGAAAACACATGCCTTTTTTGTTTTTTCGTTATTGGATGTTTTTACAAATAAACATATCATTATTATGCACTATTAATATGGTTAACATATTAAATAATCAATTATAATAAATATTATTTAATAATTGATTGAATTATTATATAATAAAAATATAAATGCATTTACATGCAAATACTTTCAATACATATACTGTGTGTGTTTAAAGAAATAAACAGTACAAACACATAATGTGAGGTAATTTTGGATGTGATTAATCGTTAATATTAATTGTTTGACAACACTAATGTATTTGTTGGGATAGGTAGATAGGTCTCATAGTCAAAAAAAATCCTTCTAAATTCCTGGGTTTGTGTTTTTCTGTTCCTTGCTGTTTTTCTCTTCACAAGGTCAAATATAAAACAGGACTGTTGCTGACAGATTTTCACTCTGATGTTTAAAATAAGACAGCGGGGAAGGTTTAACGTGTCCATCATGACACATCAGGCTTTATATGTTCTGAGCGCAAGTTTAAGACGATGTGCTGACACAGTAATGCCTTTGTCATGATACAAAAGATGGAAATAACTTTCAAATGCCCTTCTGTTCTGTTTCAAAGAAGACTCAGCAGGCATTTATAGAAAGTATAAAAAGTATGTTTGAATGCAGACGCTACAAGCAAGCTCGAGTGCAAGTTAGAAAGCCAATCAAGTATTTTATATTCTCACAAAAAGTTGAACTGGCATTTGTCATCTTCTACAACATTTTGAAGAAGGTCCTGCTTAGCAAGGTATTGCTAATCAGTGTGCTAACAGCTAGCAACCTAAACCCTAACATACCACTACAGTTCAATTTAAAGTGTGTTTTTTCTAAACTTAGCATCATTACTGGCATTGAACAACAACATCATGGTTTTACTTGATAACGCCGTGGTATATTAGGTGCATGACGTGATGGGAGAAAAAAGGTACACCTTGTTAGGTATATGAATGCCACTGACATGTCTGTTTTAATTTCGCTAGGCTAAGATTGGATACACAAGAGTAATTTCTCACCTGGCATTAACTGGACGACCGACTGACTCAGTAAATTCAGATCTGGGTAATAAGCCACCTAATGAGTCTGTAATTAAACCCAGCATACTCAACAAGGCTGAGGAACTCGCGGACAGCTGCGCACCCTGTTCGCATGTAGGACATTTTTTGAGATCCGCGTACAGCAGTGCACGCGTCAGGTGAAGGATGAGACAGCGCGAGTCAAGTACGCGAAGTATGCCAAACATTGTTGGTTTTCACATCAACTGCTAATGCTAATTAGAATATGCGCAAGTCTGAATTAGATTCCTTAGCTTAAAGGAGGAGTTTAAGCTATGAGGGTGAGTAAATCATGCCAGATATTAAATTTTTGGGTGAACTATTACTTTAAATAAATTGTTCCAATTTGGACTTAAATTCGACAGTAAAGGTTGATGCTAGAAGGCAAATAGACATATAGTATTGAGTGCTGTTAGGAAAAAACCTGCTTAAAAAGTCTTCAAAATATCGTCTTTTGAAAAATAACACCAATGCAAGGTTGGAAAGGCTTGAGGGTGAGGCATATAATATGCGTTTTTCATGTCTATGTGAGCAATTCCCTTCAGGCTAAACCCAAAACAACAGAATGGAGCTGCTGAACTTTCAAAATGACTGGAGAAAATCTGCATATTTGTTCATTTGTAGCATTTAAAAAGCTTCAGATATCCGTTCCCCGTGTTGGGAATACCACTGGAACTGTTATTGATAACAAATCGTGATTTTGATATCTGTACCAGCGCCAGCTAGGTGATTCGAGAACTGTTGGCTCTTACACACCGTCTAATGTTGATCCAAATCACTGTGGTGGGTATAGTCAGTCTCTTTGTAGTTGTCTCTATGCTTGTTCTCCCTCCTACCATCTTTTTTCTCCTGCCAGACACCCCCTCTCCATCTCCCCTGCAATATTCTCACCTCCATTTATTTTTACGCCACAGTTTAAGCACCTGTAATTCGAGCCAGGAGACAGCTGCAAGTGCCGCCTTGTCCAAATACGTAGGGCCGAGTAAAATTAGCTAATGCCTGAGACACCAGGGATTTGTGTACTGGTACTTATGGGCAACCGAATCCCAAAAATTAATCCCAGATCAGATTTGACGTCACAGTGTGGTGGTGAAGATATGGCAAGAGTTCAAAGTGACTGATTTGAGACCTGTTAGATATGGGAATGGCAAACGGGGGGCTCTGTGACCCAGGACCACACAGAGTGAAGAGGGTGTTATGGATGAAAGGCACCTGGTGTCATTTTCCACTGTCTGACATGCACACCACAGGGGGACGACATGACTACATTATGGGGTGTGGTGGTCCGGTCTTATTTTTTCTTTCACAAGGAACCTAGACCTCCCAACGGAGCTCGACATATTGACGGCACAACTGCACCGCAAACCTATGACAGACGGATGCTGCCCTCCAGGCATGACACAAAGTAACATAATCATGTCTGCGGAGAACCTACCTTTATAATTCTACTTAATCTTACGGCACGGCGCCCCGTGGATTATTGGACAATTTGACAAGGTTTGCTTGCCAGTGATGAGTTTCTGGATGAAATTTGAAAATTTCGTTTTCAATTTAGCAGAACAAAAGGCAGCTATAGAAACGAGTCTCTGAAACTTTTTTTTTTTTTGCATGGAATCCCAAATATCTCCTTGTCTCGGTTGTTACAATGCACATTGTTGGTTATTGCATAACCTGCATGTTTCTTTTTAATCGTTCGTGCACATTTGTGATTTGGAAAGACTGTGAACTCTCAGAAGTACTATGATCTCTTTGATATCTCAATTTCGTGCCCCAAATCAAATCAAATGAAGGTATTTTGAAGAACAGTTTTTGCTCAGACAATGAAATTCCAAACACAGGACATTGGGGGTGTCTAATCTTGCTCAAAGAGGGCCACTTTCTTGCATAGTTTGGCACCTGTCAGCAACACACATTTGTTGACGTGGACCTCTATAATGAATAAAGTCATTATTTATATTGTCTTTGCATACAAAATGTGTTCTTGTAGCTTCATAACAATAAAGTTGAATTACCGATGTCACATGGACCAGTTTAACAACTTTTTGGGCTGTGAATGTACAATTTGTGTACCAAAGAAAAATGCAGGCATTACAGGTTTGGAACAGCAAGGGGGTGATTAATTAATGACTGAATTTCATTTTTGGCTGAACTATCTTTTTCAGCCCCAAAAGACACTCTTACAACAGGGTTTCTCAAATCTTGCCCTGGAGGTCCAGTGCACTGCAGAGTTCACCTCCTACCCTGATACAACTCACCTACTTGTGATTTTCTACTGATCCTTAAGATACTGATTAGTGATGGGCATGCTCAGGTGTGTTTGATTAGGGTTAGACTTAGGGCCTGTCCACACGGAGACGCGTTTCGCTGTATACGTATACATTTTTTATCGTATTGGCGTTTCGTCCACACGGA
>JAUCMS010000049.1:12649028-12674307 GCA_032357445.1 Enteromius radiatus | reverse complement strand
CGCTAGATTTAAATCAGCACAGCCAGCGAAGGATCGGACGCAACTTTTTTGTTTGAAGAAACGCACCTTTTTGTATTTAACCGTCAGCCTCTTTTGAAACAAACTTCTTCGTCTTGCTGTTAAAAACACTCACGTGCCGAGAATGAAGAACACCGTTCCGTCGATATGCTCCGTTGTTGTGTGTTTGTTTGTGGCGTGTTTACGATGATGTCACGGCAGTAGCGACGGCAATTATATAATAATGCGTGAATAATCCCGCCCACTCTAAAGCGGTACTAAACTGCAGTGGAAACACAAACTGAGCCGAACTGAGCCGTGCCGAGCCGAGTCGTACCACGCAGTGGAAAAGCGCCATATGTAGTTTCAAATATAGTTTCTGGTGTCAAACATAAACCAGCTCATCAAGGTTTTCAGGATCACTAGAAACTTCCAGGCAGGTGTTTTGGAACTGTTGAGGTTCTTTAGAATAGTGACCCATGACATGGTTCCGATAGTTGACGTTCTAAACTACTATCTCAGCCAAGAATTCTACTGGGAGAAAACAGTTTAAACTAATTTAAATTGGTTTTACAAGTCACTGGAGCTGAGTAGCTGGTTTGTTGCTGGTCCAAGATAGTCTACAGGGGTAGTCAGGGTAACCCCACATGCTGGGAGTTGACCTGGTCAGTCACCTAAAACCAGCTTATGGTGGATGGAAACAATGGAGCTGCAGTCTAGCTGATTCATGATGGTCATCAGCTGGTCCAAGATGGTTTAGGTGGTTAACTCACTGGATTATATTGGTAAAGAGCCCTGTCGGAAAGAACAAAATCATTAGGGAATCTTTGGAATTTGGTCCCTTTTTGTTGTTGGTGTCTATGAGGTCAGTGTGCAGGGCCCAAAAGCTAGAAGTTAAGCAGGTCAACCACCTCAACCAGTTTGTACCAAGGGTCGCAAAGGGGCAGGATTTATTGGATATTTTTATAAAATTTGCAGATTTATCTTAAACTTTTTGAAAGTTTTGCAACCCTACTTGTACCTTCTGAGACATAGATGATGGTAGTCATTATGGTTTGAAATATAGTTGCTCTTGTCTTGTCTAGCTCATTCTGGTCAATTACTGGTCTATGATGGTTGAATAGCTGGAGAACCATAACAGGCAAGGGGTAAACATATGCCAGTATAAAGTGGTTACTGGACTTTGGAACATGATAGCTGTTTTGTTGTTGGTCCAGTATTGTCTACCAGGGTAACCAACATTGCCCCTCTAGCTGGGAGTTGAGCTGGTCAGTCAACTACTTTAAGGTGGCTGGTGTCTACCAGGTCCATGATGGTCATTAGCTGGTCTGTGATGTTTTATATTAGTGGTCTCAAACTCCTGAAGAACCACAGCCCTGCAGAATTTAGCTTAATCTCATCTGCTTTGAAGTTTATTGTAATCCCGAGGGCCTTGAGCTTGTTCAGGTCTGTTTAATTAGTGTTGGAGCTAAACTCTTCAGGGCCCTCCAGGAACTGAGTTTCAGAGCACTGGTTTATATGGTTAACCAGCTTGACTAAAATCTTTGTCAAGAGCCCTGCTGAAGAAAAAAAAAAAAAAAAAAGTCTACCAGCTCACGTTTTGTTGCAATATTCACGAGTTCGAGCTTTTTGGATAGATTTGGCGTACTGTCCTGGGAGAATGGCAGGCAAAGGGTTCGGTGACCGGCTTGATCTTCGACTGCCCCCCCCCGAGGAAGGCGTAGTGCGAAAAGGAGGCAGGCGGGGAGCAGTAATAGGTGCTTCAATTACTGTGATTTCTACTGTCTTACCTGCAAGCGCAATTAGTTTTGAAGTAGGTATTGAGTTTTTTTTTTTTTTTTTCTCCCTTGATAATGGATCGCAAAGTGTCGGGTTTTCTCATCTGTATGGGACCATTTGACATGTCTGCTATGTCCTTCAATCAATCCCTACGTTATTATGTACAGTTAGACCAAACCATCTTACAAAGCCTGGACAAAATACATGATGTCCTATTTTTTTAATCTTCCAGAAAACAGAATAAAGCCACAGCAGAACAACGGACTTCAGAAGATGCAGGTAGGCCATTAGGCTACATTTTTCAACCAAAATTGCCCGCATATGATTGAAATTATCAACTAAATGCCAGTATGTTGTGGTTGAAGCTGATTTAATCACAGACAATTGCACAAGTGTACGTGTACACTGATGCCATATTGTCGTCATACATAAATTAGGTGTCTTTAAGGAAGACTCAAAACTGTCAACACAGGCTGCTCAAGCTGAGTTAATGTGTTATGTGTCAGTTTTTGCCCGCCGGTGGTGTTATTCATGGAATGGAGAAGTATGTGCCAGTGCTTTTATAACACACGCTGCTCTTGCTGATTTAAATCAAGGGTGGCGTGCCATTGTGCAGAAAGACAGGCAAACAGAGGGGCCTTTGTGCATGTGAGGTGTGTATGTGCGTGTGACAAGATTAGGCTCGCCAAAGCCCACCCTCTAAAATGATTGCAAATATTGCGCAAGCCACCATTATAAAACCAACACACTTGGTTAAAAGGTATTTTAAAGGATAACAGTGGATAAAGATTTAGATATCAGTGGTTTTGGAAGGCAAAGAATGTGTTTGACACTAAAGGTCAGGCATTTGTCTAGACAGCTTAGTTATAATGGTTTGACAACTTTATTAATATTATACTTGATTTTAAATGACACATGTACAACAAATAGCTGTTTTCTTTGTTCAGAGGCATGTGAGGTCGTTGAAATAGACGCATGATCAAATTCTGGAAGTGCTGGATCTGGATCAGCCTGTTCTGGCACAAATTATGCCCTGCATGTTTCCCCTCCAGTATCAGCTGTGCATGTGAATCAACACAGAAGGCAAGATTTTCTCAAAAATATAACATTCACAAGAATGACACATTGTTTACTGCAATTGATATTCCTTTGCAAGTACATTTATGCATCCCCTGTGCCACATTAAAGTCTGTTTAAATGCACTTTTTTTTTTACAAAATATTTCATTTTTTCCAGTGTAAAAACAGCTCTAGAGAAAAACCCAGATTTTTTAAAATGCAAAAACCTTGTGAATAAGGATTGAAAATGTCCAATATTTATCTCCTAGTTAGATAGATCCAATAGATGCCCTGAAGAAAGAGGTGGATAGCAATATTGATGTCGCTCACACATTATAAAGATCTAGGAATTCCCAAGTGTGTGGACTGGGGTTGCTATCCGATAACCACAGGCATTGGACATAAACCATTTTCAAATGTCCTGTGGTTGTGAGAGGCATTGGGGTTATTATGATGATGATGATGACTATATCAGGAAGAGAAGGGGATCGTTGTACAAATTAATTGAATAATTTATCAAGCGAAGCCATGATTAGTCAGGTCTGAATCAATGGAGTACAGGCAAATGTGCCTGATTAGACGATCAGGCTGATTCGTAACTAGCAGACAGTCTATGATGAGCCGGTACTCGGTTCTGAGTGCTCACAGCAAAGACTTAAATCAGTTTATACCAGCACTGACACTACGGCTACCATTTTGTACATGGTGTATAGATGAAAAGATTGATAGACTGAATGAATTATACTACATAGATAGATAGATAGATAGATAGATAGATTTAATTGACGCATAGACAGAGATGGATAGATGATAGATAGATAGATAGATAGATAGATAGATAGATACGTAGATAGATAGATAAATTTAATTGACAGATAGATAGATAGATAGATAGATAGATACGTAGATAGATAGATAGATAGATAGATAGATTTAATTGACGCATAGACAGAGATGGATAGATAGATAGATAGATAGATAGATAGATAGATAGATTTAATTGACGGATAGACAGAGATAGATAGATAGATACGTAGATACGTAGATAGATAGGTAGATAGATAAACATGCAGAATGATAGATAGATAGATAGGTAGGTAGGTAGGTAGGTAGGTAGACAGACAGACAGACAGACAGACAGACAGACAGACAGATAGATAGATAGATAGATAGATAGATAAACATGCAAAATGATAGATAGATAGATAGATAGATAGATAGATAGATAGATAGATAGATAGATAGATAGATAGATAGATAGATAATCTTACTGAACAAGGCAGGCTGATGGACTAGAACAGTTTAAACCACATAATACCAGCAAACTATTTTAGGCTGCTCTTATAAAATCCTCCAGAAAAGCTGCATAGAAAAAAAAAATAAATAAATAAATACATATGAAACATATTTCACAAACAGGCCACACAAGCGATAACATACCTTTCCATTTCTGTTACTAGCCTGCGGCCAGGCTTTCTCCAGCCATCATAAATACGAATAGCAGCTACACATACATGCTAAACCAGACGGCTAAGCGCAGATCTGTCCTACACTGCAAAGCTAAAATGATTTTTTTTTTTTCATTTAGTCTTTTCTTCCTCGACTCTGCACCAGGATATAGCTGCTAGCATCTTAACACCATTAGCCACACCGCCGATTGCGCTCGGAAAGACACTGAGACACAAACCCCTCAGTGCTAGCATCTTGGTGGCTGCTCCAAATGCTACTTCGCTAGCAGGAGGATAGCAAATCCTGTTTCTTTTTTAAATGTACAGGCCAATGGGTATTTTTAACCACCGTTTCATTTTTCTTCCCCAGTACATTAAGAGGTGGCTGACCGCGCAAACACTGGGAACTCATAACTTATTTGATCGTATTAATTGACAAGGAACAGTATGCGGCTTGTTTTTATCCATCAGAAGTAGACTAAAATCCATTTGCATGAGTAAAAACTCAAACCATGTTGCTTGCGGAGCAGTGGAAAGTATGTTTCCAGAAAAATGTGAATAGATGTTTGCATTGCGGACAACATTATGCATGGAAATAAAAACATGGCACTGCTTAACACTGTAAAGTGTACATATTAAACTTAGATTTTTTAATAAAATAAATAAATAAAATAAAATGAAAAAAGGAAAAGTCTAAAATAGTAAGTTATATAAATGTCCTAATATATAATACTGGTGGAAAAACTAATTAAAATAATGACATTTCCAAATTTCTTTAAACAAAAATATTATTATTATTATTATTATTATTATTATTATTATTATTATTATTATTATTATTATTATTATTTTACCTAATAAATAAATAAATAAAGTTGTTAAACATGTATAGTCTAATTACACTGATGTATTTATTTTGAATATTATATTTACAAAAATAAGTAAATAATAAACATACAATATAGCTACACTGACTTTAACCATTTATTTATGCAAATCGGTTTATTATTGTTCATAAATGCATAAATAATGCCAGTGTAGTTTGATTGTCGCTGTATTATTTATTTCAAGTAGTTATTTAAAATATTATATTTTTCATATTATGCCAATTGATAACTATTATTGATGGAAATTGGTTTATTGTAATGTAAATAATGCATGAATAGCTTTATTTATGCATTGTTTACATAATAATAAATCTATTTATTTGATTGTTGCTGTATCAATTATTTCAATTAGTTTCAATTTTTTCTAATATAATATTTTACATATGTGTCATTATAAAAAAAAATCAAATTATTACCAAATAATTTTAACAAAATGTATGTTTGTTCATAATATAAGACATGTGGGATGAGCTCTACCAAAAAATAATAATAATTATAATAATAACAACAACAATAACAAATGTTGTCGAACTAATATGCAGGAAATTGTGATATAAATTGTAATATAATTTTTTTTTTTTTTTGTATTTAATAAGTATTTATAAGTCCATGTGTTGAAATCTCTCATTCATCACAGACCCGTTTATCTAGTGCTTGTGTTTGGTATTCCCACAGCGTTTATCCCTCCTTCACTCTCACTTTAGATTTCACAGGGGTCCAGAACGATCCAGACCCGGCCAGTTTGAGAACAGACAGACCCGGATCTTCTGAAATTACAACGTCTCCCGAACACGAGCAGGCCTGCCAATTCTCCTCAAAGCCCAAGAGGATGATTAATGGGCAGGTAAAGACTTTCCGAGCCACGTCTAGATGCTTCAGCTAGGCCTCGGCGCGCAGATAAAAGTCAAAGCAGATTGCGGGGCCAAACGCGCCCTTTCAAGAGTGCCAGAACAAAAAAAAGGCTCGTCGGGAAGCTTTCTGCATTCTCTGCGATCCTCGACACGTTCAGACAGGTAACGGATGCCGACGGAAACAGCCAGAGGACTCTGTCATTTCTATTCTTGCTACGTCAATTTGGTCCTGAAGACAGTGACTTCACCTCGTGTGACTCTGAATAGTGAAGCAACATCAAAGACGCGCTGAGCACATATAAGCTATATATGCAAACGAGTGACTGGCGTTTGCCAGAGAGTCGGGTTAATTGGGGAAAGGAGAGCTCCAGCAATCTGTGTCATTGCTTTTTTTGCTCTCTGTGCGGGAAAGATGAAAGACGGAGTCTGGAAGTCTCCCTCTTCTTCTGCGCTTGTCGGAGCTCAGTACGGCTCGTTTGTTGTGTTGCGCTTCTGTATCCGCGGTTTGTTCAGAAGTCGACTGTATGTGGAGTTCACAGGGAGGTCTTGATCTCGGCGGTGAGAGCGATACTCGTGAACCGTCTCTCGGTGTTCTTCAGTGACTTGTAAGCATGTGTGAGCTGTCTTTGAGGGAAGGAAAGTCTGTATGATACAGTCAGGAAGAGATTCGCTCTGTCTGTCTAATAATCTCGAATTATTTATTATTTTTATAAATCAATGTAAACACTAATACACTACACCAAATTTATTTATTTATTTATTTATTTTAAACATAATAATAATAATAATAATAATTTATTGTATTTATTTATAATAATTATTTGTGTGGAATTAGTAATTATCAATAATAAATTATATATATATATATATATATATATATATAATTTAATAATAACAATAATTTATTGTATTTATAATAATTATTAGTATGGAATTAGTAATTAATAATAATAATAATAATAATAATAATAATAATTCAGGTTTCAATTAATTCTCTCTCTCATTATTATTATTATTATTATAACAAAATCCAAACCAAAACAAAAACACGTATTAACCGAAGTTATGACCTATATATTCATATTCTGTCTCAATTGTAAAAGCCAGAGCAGTAATTGTGACCAGTGCTTTCTTAATTGGTTTGAGACTGCTTCATCAGAGAGACCTGCAGCACTCATTCACGAGCTGGAAAGCACATTGTACTGTAGATGAGAACTTTCTGACTATCAATGTATGACTTCTCCGTCTGGTTCTGTGCTCCATACACTAAAACTGGCGTGTTTTGCCCGAGTCAGCAGTGACGCAGCAGTGATCCTGAAGAGCTGAGCAGGAAAACAGGACTCCTCCATTCAAACATGTTTTAACCTCGAGGTCTATGCTGCAATCACAGCCTATTCATTCAGTTCCACTGGAGGACCTGGATGAAGCCTAATGCACAATTAAACTGATTTAATCCCTGGATACGGTCTCATTATTTTGCATTAGAAATTGTGGGAGAGGTGAACTGAAGTGGAATTAATGCGAATTATTCTAAAAGTGAAAAACACACACTTGGAACTAATTGACATCCCACATGGCAAAAATTAAAAATAAAAGAGATGTGTGGAGAGGAGCTGATTGTGTAAAAGGCAAGCAACGCTATGATTTTAGATCATTATCAAACTATCTTTCTGAAGTCAACATGAAAAGCTACTCGCAACCCAATTTACTTTCACAAAACGGGTTATTCAACAAGAAGAAATATACAGAGTCTGACTCGATTTATATATGTATTTATTTTAAATAGCACGCACCAATAAATCACACACAGTCAAGCCAGGCATATTCATTAAGAAGGTAAATAGTAGATCTTAAATACAAACAAACTACATTTTCTGTGATTTTACACAAATAATTGCATTACAATAATAATAAACTATTGCAATTTAATGTTAAACATACACTGTTAAACAAAACTACACAGACTGTATTTACTGTATTAGTGTATTCATTTTATTAGTTGAATTATTTTATGTATGCTCACAAACAAACAAAAAATAAATAAAAATAAACTAGATTTTATGTGATTTAGCTGAATAATTGCAATTTAATAATTATACATGATTGCAAATGATTATTTATGTCAAACAAACACAGTTGAACAAAAAAAGTTGTTAAACACAGACTATATATATATTTTTTTTTATTAGTTGCATTATTTTGTGTATGTCCACAAACAAGAAATAATAATAATAATAATAAATATTTTAAATATAAAATAAAAATAAAATATAAAAATATAAAATATATTTATTTATTTTAATGTATGAATCAAAATTGTTTACATGGTTTAATCTTGATTATTGTACACATCTTTGTTCCTTAATAATAATAATAATAATAATATTATTATTATTAGTAGTAGTAGTAGTAGTAGTAGTAGTATTACTTTTAGTATTATTGTAGCACATATAAATATAGTCAGTGTATTTAGATTAAAATATCTAATAAATAAATTAGATATAAATTAAAAACATGTATATTTAGAATAACATTTGTATTATTATTTATTTAAAATTATGTGCTAATTATTTAGTTTGAAATCAATCGAGCAATTAATGAGTAAATGGTACTTAAAAAAGGCAATTAAAATGATTGCAAATCTCAAATTGCTTGTCTACAGGTGCCAAAGAGGCCACAAATAGCATATTCATCATCAGGAAACAATACAGACTGTAGTACAATGCAGCCAGTAATTTAGCATGTTTAGCCCACCAGCACGACAGAAAATTACTGATGTATTCATATTAAACTTTCAGCTCTTCTAGCTGGAAAGGAGCGTTTCCATGGTAACCACACAAAGACTGCGCTCCTGAGAACTGAACTGAACACTTCCCTCTCTCTCTCCCAGACTCTCTCTCTCTCGAGGTAATACATATCCGCTTGAAGGTGACATCACTCCTGCTGCTGGCTTCTGAACAGACTGACCAGGATACCTGGGAAATTATAAATAGGTTCTTCTCAGAAGCTGTCGTAATGGAGATTCTTGTGCCTGGTTTGTTCAGGAAATGCTTGTGGGATGTGCTGGAATGAGACTGGGAGCCCATTCATATTCAGAGCAACTCAATCTTGTTCACATCAAGAGAAATAAGTGATCAAAGGTACAAATGTATTTATTTCTACCTCTAACAAACGAACAGGTCACTCGAAAATGCATAATATTTACACTAGAAATTAATTATTACCAATTATTAGTGTAAAAATTGAAATTATTAATAATTATTATTAATATTAATTATTGTTGTTTTTTTGTTGTTATCATCAGTGTGGATAAATTATAATTTGTGTTAAACAAACTAATTTCACAGATTATTTGAGCCTTTGCATTGTTTTATTATGCAGGTTCAAAATAAATAAATAAAGTGTTTGTTTTAACGTAAAAAATAAAACAATGTAATCACATAATAGCAAAAGTAAATAAATTAGTATAGTCAGATTATAATTTATAATTAAACAAACTGTACTGACTATAATTTTACTATTTTTTATTATGCACATTTACTGTAAACAAACATCCATTTATTTATTTATACATGTGATTTATAAATTTGTGCTTACTTATAAATGTTATTGATTTATTATTTGTATATTATAAAAAATATAATTATATTTTTCACCTATATATATATATATATATTAAAGGAATAAGTAACCCCTATATTTATTTATTTAGCATAATATTTATGCCTGTTAAAAACAATTCCACACAATATTATGTCCATAAAGTTAGGGAAAGTTTTGCAGATTTCAAATTGAATGAAAATCAAAATAACATTTTATTATTATTATTATTATTAATTTATTTTTTAATCAACCCTATTCAACAAATTCCGTTTTGTGTGAACTACTTATTAAATGCTTTAAGGGATAACTGGATACAGATCTGTTTCTCCACACAAAGCTGGGATTTTACACAGCACAGAACATCCCCGTCCATCGGACTCTCCTGGGCAGCAGCTGTGGACTTTCACAGGCATGACCCAGATGGTCAGCTGGATCTGGTTCCACACACTTTGTCTGGGTTATTACGTTCATTTTGTGCTCTACTATTTCCCCTGAAATGGTGTCATCGGCCAATAAGAATGCATGAATGCTTTCTGTCTGTTCACACAAAGTGATCTGAGCCTAACTGTAATAGAAACTCTCTACGTGACAGATCTAGAATACTCTACATGTGCATTAATGCATGTTAACAACTAGATTGTATTTGAACATCATTTAACTATTTTGTTCTAATACTTTGACTCCCTCCGCCATCTTGGGTAAGTTTGCAGCAAGCTTATTAATGCAGGATTTATGCTATGCTGCTTTATATTTCGTACATAATGAGATATCCAACCAGGCCCAAATGGAATCTGTGGACTTTTCTGCCATACAAATGACAAATATTCCATTATATTGCTGTAGAAGTATCGCCGGTGCCAGATTTCTTTTGGAAAGCTCTTGAAAGTGTGAAAGCGCGTTTTCCCTGCTTTTGATGTCAAAGAATCAGTGACTTATTGGCCTCCAGCAATTTAATCAACTCAGGCTCATTGGGAAAAACGTGCCGGTGGCATTCTTGTATGTTATGTGACACTTTCAAAGCGAAATGTCCAGTGAGCAGTGCTAAAGGCATGTTCGGTTTAATCCAAAGCAGATTTGTTTTTTTTTATACTTGTATGTATAGTGGTAGGTCAGAAAAAAGTCTGGTTAAAAAGTTAATGCTAAAAAGGTTCATATTAATCGTGTTCAAAAATAATGCACCACAAACATTACCCCTGTTATGGGTAATGAAAGCTTCATATTTTGGTTTTGGGAGTCCCCAATAACAGGTTGACATGCATGCAAGGTCAAAAAACATTTGCATTTTCTTATAATATGTATTAATTATTTGCCCCCAAATTATTCATTTAACTAGCATCTGACTTGTCCGATTAGACTCATTTTCATTCCTTGGTAAAGCAGTGTTTGTGAGTGCAGTGCTGATTTGTGTACAGCATTACTGGGGAAACCGCTATTTATAAGGCTCCAAAAGCAGATTCTAGTGGCAACAAATGAATTTGCATTTTCATTCAGACCAACGTGAAAAGACCAACAAGTGGGCAGGCATTAAGGTAATATTAAATGGCTTGGGATTCATTTTAAAAATGACTACAATGATTCAGAGTTGACTCTTTCTTTTGAATTTTACAGGATGTTTTCATTCACTTAGAGCTGTTTTACGCATGAAAGATAATTTTCAGTTATCCATAATAGAGGCACTTTCAGTCAAACCAATGGTGCTAACAAATCTAAATGTGAGATAAAAATGTATTTGAGCTCTTTTTTGGTGACTCGTGTTTTATGGGACTCTACCCTAGCACTCCAAATTGCAAATGTAACACTGTACCTGGTGTGCTATCGAGCATGTTTACCACATTACATAAGCTGGTTATGTGATGCAAATGTAACCCCCCTGGGTCCGTTTCCACCACAACTCGTCCTCGTTCCGAGCGGGTCTCGAACCCAGGTCTCCGGCTTGGGAGGCCATGATCCCTAGCGTCAGTCACTAGAGCGCCTCTTTTTGAGGTCAGGGGAGTGAGGTTTACCTGCACAGCACTTACTCGCTGGCCTCCGTTACACTCACCCCCCTAAACCTCACTCCCATCCGGGTCACGGCACCAATGTAACCCCCTCTGGGTCCGCTTCCACCACAACTCGTCCTCGCTCCGAGCGGGCCTCGAACCCAAGTCTCCGGCATGGGAGGCAGGCGCTCTAACCAGGAGGCTAAAGGCCAGTGGCTAGAGCGCCTCTTTTTGAGGTCAGGGGAGTGAGGTTTACCTGCACAGCACTTACTCGCTGGCCTCTGCTACACAAACATCAAAATTATTATGTTATTTTCACTATGTTAAACAAGTTTTGAGGTCGCATAACATAAAAAGAGTTTCACTGCCGTTAATGATCATTTCGACTGTAAACTGCAGTGACTTGTATGTACAGACATACGTCGATATGAACAGGCAGAATCATTTTACCGGCTGCTGTTTGGACTGGCGTCTACAATATCGAAAAGTGTTTCCTGGGTGGCCAGCTATCTTGGGTTTGGCACCCTAGTGAACCCGAGATCGGTTTCGAGTTTGCTGTGATAAGAGCAAACATGATATGAAAGGAAAATCAAGTCCTGGATACGTCTAAAAGGGCAAATTCTGTATTGTGTGTGGAAATCCCCCCTTGGTTTCCTTTGCTTTCCTCAGCTGTCAGTTTAGGCCTCTGAATAGCACAGCTGCGTTTCTACCTGCCCTCGCATGAACTGCACATCACCTCACAATCAGCTCTGTGCTGCTTCCCGGGGCGGTACAAAGTCAGAAAATAAAACGTTAATCATCCATAACCGTCCCCCTCCATGTCAGGAGAGTAAAGAGACCATCCAACAAAACATAAATGATTCATCAAGGGCTTTTTCTCATTTGCGCTCTTATTTTCTGCTTCCCCTATTCATTTTATGGCATCTTTTTTGTCCTTCCTGTTCGGGTGGAATCACAGCCTCTGTTTTCGCTTTCGTGTCAGCGGCAGTCAGACAGCTCCAGTTTTTCGTTGCTCCAATTTCGGATGAACAAAGCCAATCCAGCTGTGTTGTCAGAAGGAGATGATTCTCTCTTTCTTTCCCTCGCTCTCTCTTTCTATTTGTTTCTCACCACCCTCCTCTTTTTCCATGCAGTTAACACACACACTCTTCTCAACTTGGCAATAAATTCTGTCAGATTTAATAAAAGGCTACATCTCTCACGCCGTGTACGGCAGTTTAGAGGACTCCTGCTGGGTTGGAGAGGACCCACCTGTCCTAAAAACAACAAAAGCCTGTGACCTCTCACCTGTTCATGCTTTAAACCACATTTGGTTTAGTATCTATTTTACAGATGATCTTAAAGGGCTAATTTTACTGAGAAAATTGTGTATCTTACGACAGCCAGTTATTCTTCAGTGTCGGAATATCTGTTTTGGATTCGGTCTGTGTGACTCCACCCACTCCCGATTTACCCAGTAGTATCTCAACACCCTGGGTTGCCAATTGATGGAAAACACAGCCAGCAAACAAACTGATTCAGAGATCTAAGAAAAGAAATCTAAGAAAAACCTCAGCGTCCATCTCTATGACGAGGCATATTAAAACGCACAATGCACTTGTTTCTATTGTGTGCCTTCAATCTGGCAACCCAGTGTCATATTTCATCTGGTATCTATCAATATAAACACACTGCACTGTTAATATTTTTTAAGAGCAATGCCCCAGTAGCTACTGTAATCACCAAGAAATCCCAATCTGATTTTACAGCAAGTTTTTGAGATGGTTAATTCGTACAAATTCATACGATCTTTGCTAAATTGTAGGAATTTCACGAGTTGCACAATTCGTATGAATTGCCTGCACCTAATCCTGCCCCTAAAACTACCCGCCATTGGGGTCTAGATAAATCGTACAAAATCGAACAAGTGCAGTGCGAATTCGTACAATTTAGCCACTTCGTAAAATACGTACAAATTGGGAAATTCATACCAACTACTAACAAAAAAGAGCCTAATTAACAAAAAATATTTTGAAAACCTTATTGGCCGCAAATAAATGCACTTAAAAAAACACCCTACAGTAGAGGGTCATATCGACTCTCAGGAAACTGGAAAATACTCACCTCACTTACCCACTCTGAAAGCAATCCAGCCAATCAAAAAGAGCTCATTTACATAAATAAGTGTTAAAGGTTCAGTATCAACAACACGTTTAGAGTGACATGTGAGCAGCCCATAAGCCCTCAGAACTACATTTTCTCAGTGTTCAGCTTCTAGACCAAAAGCTCTGATACTTTTCATGACGCATAGAGTTTGGGTGTGCGTGTAGCTATCCGGAAAGATTAATTCATGTGGTTGACTTTGCTATGATGGATGGTGGTGCTTCATCACAGAATGATATAAAAAGTGGTTAACTACTGCCGTTTTGATGACGTTCCCAGACCAGGTGGTAATGAGTCCTGAATGGTCTGTTGTGTTTTCCATGGTTTCTGACACAATACAGAAACAACTGCTAACCTTGCAGTTATTTGCTACAAAGAATAGAGGGAAAAACATCCAATTAGCTGCTAAATTCCCTCATTAGCAAACAATAATTGCTTAATAATTCATTGAATCATGGCTTTTCGCAGTTTGGGCTCCGTATGATGAGCAATCTTTGGGGGGGAAGGTATTGTTTACAAAGACGTAGCAAAGAAATACAGCTCTGTGCGGCGATACAACAGGCCCTGCGGAGATATAAGGATGCACTGGCATTGAAAAATTGAATGTTTTGTTCTCCACTGCTCACCTGTCATCTGCCTTGTCATTCCTCGTCTCAAAGCTCACCTCAATCTCTCTCCCCTCCCTCCATATCCCTCTTTCCCTAGTCGTACGTCATTGAGATGTCCTCCGATGAAGAGAAATGGAGCGCAGCCGCTCGGCCCTTCATCTTCCCTGCGTTTGTGTCTACATCATCTTCAGGATAGAGAAACCGCTACTTCATAATGACCTGACACCCGGATCACCGCCGGAAGACGGTTTACGACTGGAAGAGAGAGATGTGGAAGCTAAAAACCCACAAACAAGCTAAATGTGACATGCACTCGGAGCTGGGGGCTATGATGAAAAGTTAACATCAAAATGCTCTTTTCTAGCTGAGGTAGAAATGCTTTCTCTGCTTATTAGCAGTCCCCGAGGAGAGCCGCGCGGCAGGAGAAAAGCAAATACAATATCGCTCCAGTAACCTTAAAAGACCCGTGGTTCTTGAGTAAGTCAAGCAAACATCTGCAAACAAGAGTGCCAGCCCACAGACTCGGTCTGTTTGGCGATTTGCAGCCACCCTCTTTTGTGTGAGCTGCTTCAGTCTGGTGGAAAGGCAACACTGACAGCTCGTTTGAAAAAACGCCCGCAAGGCCCCGAATAAAACGTTTGGTACTTGACATGATTGCTTTGAGGAGAACAATACGCACACATAAACACTTCTTACAGGAACATTGGAGTTGTGATTTGCTGATTATAAGGTTGTTGTATTTCACATACAATCCCTGCTGGAAAAACAAGGTCAGCGTTCTAGTTTTTGATCGCTTGGGGTCTAACGGCCCCTTACCGGCTTAGCCAATCAACTTTATCTTAAATGCAAGAGGGACTACGGCCTTGTGTATCTTGTATCATTCGCTTCCTGCTATTATAGCCATACAAAAACGGTCTGTTGATATTGCAAACTGATATTCGCACATCATATTATTGAAATTTAATGTCATAACTATAAACACACTGCTTTGCAGCACACGTTTATAGTTTACGACACTTTCATAGCGACTAATATATAATTCACAGACAATACATTACTTCAGCATTACAAAGAGAAGTGGATATTGAAATCAGGGATGTAGCCCACCCATCTGGTCCAAAATCATCATTCATTTTTAGCTAGAAACCATGTGAAGTGCTAAACTGTATGAGCTACTCTATATGCAATAAGCTAAAAGCAACCCTTCAGAGAAAGTAGCCGGTAGCACTAAGCTACACTGCTTTTTTGTGTGTGTTAAAAATATCTCTAAATGCTAAATCAGTCACATTGCTAACCCGAAATAAAAAGTATATGACTACTGTAAAAAGTAGCAATGCTAATCTTTCCACCTTGATTTTTTTTCTTCCACCATGTCCCTTAAGGGGCTCCGTAGAATTGCACACATACATCTAGGAGACGTCTATTTGATGTCTGCATTTACATCTGCAAGATGTATTATTTAGGTTGTTTGCTCATCTGCAATACCTCTATTGGAAATCTCCTTTTAGATGTCAAATAGACGTCTATTAGATGTCTTTAAGATGTTTATGATTTAGAACGTATGTAAAACCGACATCTGAAAGACGTCTGCCAGACGTTTGTAGACAGCAGATGCTTTCCAGATCAAGCGATCTTTAACAGACATCTTGCAGATGTGTGTGTGTGTGTGCTATCTGGGTATACTGTAAACTCGCAAATGCCAGAAAATAAAGTCGTTGCAGGATAAAAACTGCCAATTCTAACTTTTTCCTCAGATTTGAGTTATAAAGCCTGGTTCTAGGAAGAAAAGATTGTTGATGTTACAACCGAAATTCAAACAAATATCAGCATCTTATCACAACGTCTTACAGTATGTGTGCCAGCTGGATTAGCTTGTGTCCTGATCCCTATTGTTTTATCACCTCCCTGCCATCCTGTTATTAAGAATGACAAAAGCCCAAAACTGAAAAGGAGGCTTCCTGGAGGAAGAAACCCTAAGGGTGCATCTTGTTGTGGGGGAGCTCTCGGCAAATGTGAACTCTTTGAATATCCATGGTGACCATTCACTGCTCCTCTAGTATGTTCACAGGCCGAGTGAATTTCTGCTCTGAAAGAGAGACGCCACAGGCAACCCAAGGCAACCAAAGTGGGAAAATAGAGTGAGATAAAAGAAGATTAAGACAACTAGGGATTGAGCAGATTGGCCTTTTTCAACCTGTCACTCCGGACACATGTTGTTCAGTGTGGGGAGGTTATGAATGATTGATAGAGCACATGTAGGAAAATAAATGCATTTGTTACATGTCTTCACAACGATATGTTGTGTGAGTCCAGTGAAGGCCTGTGGTTGTATAGCACATATGGCCAAACTCACTGGAGCAGCTGAAATGGCGTGTTGAGCAGCAGCTGCCCGTGGCTTTACCCTGCTTGGCGGCGGGCAACAGGCCACTCTTCTTCTGCTGTGACAGGAGGATCTTCAGATGCTGCCAGGCTAGTTTACTCCTCTGGCCTGGGCTGCAGTCGTTCGCAGCCATATTCTTACACACAGTCCAAGCTGCAGTTATCCCATTATAAATCTTGATGTGTTCACAATACCATGCAATTCCTATTGCTGAGGTATGCAATGTGTAGACTGTATGTGTGTGTGTGTGTGTGTGTGTGTTTTTTTTTTTTTGGTGCTGTCTTTTTTTACACCAAACACATCGTCAAATCATGCAAATGTGTACATTAATTAAATGATTTATTAAATTATTCAAATCTATACTTGTTGCAACATTTATTTTTCTCATAGTTTGCCTCAATATAGTATAATTAATATGCAAAATATGCAATATTACAAATATGCAAAAAGAACAACAATGCCACAAATAATAACAATACATATGTTATCATATTACATTATATTTATTGCTATCAAGTGATTCTATTGCATTCAAAATATAAGTTTGTTTACATAATATATGAGTGTGTACTGTGTATATTTATTATATATATGTTTAAGAAAAATATGTTTATGTTATACATGTTTTTTATATAATATAAAATATAATAATATAAATATATAAATTGATATGCATGTAAATATTTACAGTATGTTTGTGCATTTATATATACATAATAAATAAACAATATATCATGCATCTTTTCTTTTGAAAGCATTCAATCGCAATTAATTAAGCATTAAATATTATTATAGGGTTATGTAGTTATTTAGGGCTATGTGTTCCAACTTATTTGTATATCATGTAAATCTGCACATTTTAATATAAATAATATTTGAATAATAATATTAAATGTAATTAACTAAATTAAATAACAAATATAGAAATAAAAATAAAAATAGTTTTAATATGTAATTTTTTTTTATAATTTGAGCCATGTTTTAGCTGTTTTTACTGCATATTTTGGAAATCTTGTCAGGTTAAATATAGATTAACTTTTAGAAACACATCAAGACCCCTGTGGTTAGACTCACACTATTGCATCTTGCTAATTTCAAACAGCCCATTAAAATAGTTATTTCCAAACTTCTTGATTATGTAAGCACTGTACTCATGGACCCATTTCAAATGTGATGAGGAGGCCAAACTTGCCAGAGATATTCCGAAAGCATCTCAAGGACATAAATATCACACGCCACCCAGGCCTTGCAATGGAAGTCTAAACGCCAAGCATGCACCAGACTTACTTTTATCCTCTCAGCCATTTTAAGAGGACATCATGAATAAATAAATAACTAATAAATCCTGCTCCTCATAGTAATTTACACAACCTGCCAGCATATTGAATTTGCAGCCTGGTTTAGAAATTCTTGCAAATCCAGCTTTGGGGCTGATTAACATTATACTTCCCTCCTCCCCGCCACCCAAAACACAACAAAAACATCCTGATCAGCACAAAACGCTTCCATAACTCAAGCAAAGCTCAAATGGAGATTTTGCTCACTGATGCCCATGGGGTTTCGAGAAAAAGCATTTTTTTATTTCCCCCAGTTGCTCTTTTTTATTTTTCAGACTCTCCTCCTTCATCCCGGGAGATGATATTGTGTTTAGCAAAGAACATGATGACCTTAAATCAATTATTTGACATTTCCACTCAGGAGGAGGGGTGGAGAAAGGTAAAAGGCTAGTTTGAGTTACATGTAAAAGAACCTGTGGACTGTTGAACAGAAGCGGGTTCAATGAAAAGACCAGACTGTCTGTGTATTCCCAAAGGTTGAACACTCATATATGTTAATTGGACTATTGCAGGTTTTTGCTCCCTCGTTCACTGATGGTAGCTTGGCACATCTTTCATATTAAGGTAAGAAATCTCTCAAGTCTATTAGGATGTGAGAAACCAGGTAATCAGGCCAGGAAGAAACCATGGGGGTCCTTCTATGAAAACTGTGCAATTTCTGTCATTTGTGCGTGCAATAATATAGCTAAGGGCAACTTTTGCAGTTTTACTACTCGTTTAGCTTAAAAAAACAATGCAATTATAAGCTAGAATCTTAATATAACAGTTTTAAATGTTTATATATTTCATTTATTATATATTTAAGTTGTCAACCCTGTTTCAGCCCTATATATATATATATATTTCATAAACAAACAAAAAAAACATAAAAAAGAAATTATATTTTTATAGTTTAAACTTTTCAATCTTATTATTTAATTATGTTTCTACCATTATAATATTCTTAAATATTCCATACATAAACAATATACACAATCTTATGTTTTGTTTGATTATGCGTCAGTGCTGTTACCACATTTAAAGTATTCTGACGGAAGGTGCGAAAAAGAAGGCGGAGTAGGGGAGGTGGAGGCTTGCGTAGCTAGATGTGGAAGGGAAGTAAACGAGCTTATTTAAAGGCGGAGGCGAATAAACATGATTGGACGTTGGTTAATAGGCTGATAGGAGATAATGCGGAGCCAGCCATGGTTAATCATTCGTGCACACTCCTCCCGAAACTTGTTTAACAACATCACTAAAAAATACATTTAATATTTCACAGATTTAATAAAAAGCAAATGTCTCATTATCTTATATTTTGTTGATTGTTTATGCTTCAACCATGTTACTTAAATATTCCTTAAATGAACAATATAAATAAACTAAACTGTCTTTCATGATCTCAAGGAAAAGAAATGTTTATATGTTATATTTTGTTATTTTTCAACTCTGTTACCATATTTAAAATATACTATAAATGAACTACATAATTACACCATAATAAATATTATCTTTAAGCATTCACATCTGCAAGGAAAAGCAGATGTCTTGCATTATCTTATGTTCTCTTGTGTTTGGTTATGCTTCATCCCTGTTACTATATTTTAAGCATTCCACAAAGTAAATAAAATGATAAATTATATATGTATGTTTCAACTGAAAACAAATGTTATCTTGTGGTTTGAACTCAACAGGGGATTAAAACAAACAAACAAAAACATGTCAACCCCGTTACCATGATTTTACATAGCAGACGATTGATGAGAATAATAAAAATAAAATTAAAAAACACCACCAGTAATCTCTTTTGCTCATGCCAAAACCTTTAATATAATATCAACTATACTAAATGTTCTGAAATCAGAATAAAATAAAAATATAATATAGAATTAGATTTCTCTATAACGCATATACCACAATAGCTGGACCAGCCAGGAACACCCCCAACCCCAACCAATATAATACTAGCCTTAATTTATAAAATTAAATATTACTTTTATTAGCATTTTTGTCCATAAAAAGGTGTAATTATCGTGCACCTGCAGTGTACTAAGGACTTAGAGTGAGTTTCACAATGGAAAACAAAACCTGCATGAAAGCGATTCCACAACATTCCAACGCTTTCATGAATTTAAATATGCAAGGCTGCAAGCAGAGGGGCTGCCTAACAACAGCATCATTATAGAAAAAGCATTATTATTACCAGACTGTTTGTTTAAATAAACCCCTCGGGCTGTAATTTGAGGAAAAGAAGATATGCGGTTCACACCACACAGCACTAGAAGACTGCTTAATTTCTCAAAAAAAAATAAATAAAATGGACTCATTACACGCCAAAGGAAAAGTCCTGCCTTAGCACTTTGTCCACCAGGGGCCCAAAAGTATGCATGCTGGGGCCTCTGGGAGAAGAAGGGGAACATTGGCAGGCTCCCGTCTAGAACATCCAGCCCAAAACCTGGCCTTGCCATTGCTGAATTTTCCGATCACTTGGCTTGAGAGTAAACAAGGATTATGTAGTCCAGTGTGTACGTGTATAACTGCGAAAAAGGGAGTGAAATAATCGGGAATCTGCGGCCAGCTGGTGTCTCCGACTGTACAACTGACATCTTAAATCAGTGTGGCCCGTAATTAACACCCAGCACCTCCGGGCATGATGGGAAAGGAAGAGATTATTTCATGCCTGGGGACGTTACACCTCTCATCATTGAGATAGAATGCAGTGAGGGCTTTGTTGTGGTATGAATGACTTCATTTTCTCTCAGGCACGTCCTTGAAAAGCAAATATGGAAAATTCAAAGTGCTGTCAGCGTTTGTGGTTTGCGATGCAAGGACGGATAAGTCTGATTTGTTTTAAAAATGAAGAAAGCATTCTATTCGGAATCAGATCTTTTAGGGTTTTTTTTTTTTTATTTGTTTATTTTATTTTATCCAAAACTTTAAATTCTGCTGTGATTTACATTTTTATTAAAAATCGTATAATTAGTCCAGAACTAAAATGCTTGAGCATATCCTCCGTGTTTTAGGGGGCGCTAAACCAAATATTAGCTAATAAGATTCAAGTAGCAAACTATAAACATTGCTCCGCTATGCAAGTACTTGATCTGAAAGAGAAAATTTACGCACAGCTAAACATAAAATAAAATTGTAAACACACCAAAAATGACAAAAAGTACCACAAAGTTTGTACATTGTAAGATTATCGTTAAGCTTAATCTGAAAGGGGAAAAAAAGCACAATTAAAGATGTATGTGTTGCGTTATATCTGCACTAGTCTCAGCCTCAGACGTCACGCCCATGCATACGGTACACTTGACTGGAAACCCTTCAGGAATGTCGAAGTCATCATCTGATTGGTTGAATTTTATCGGATTTCCGCGGGACGCGAGTGTCGCGTTTATTTTCGGTCCGCCGGGAAACAAAGCTCAGACGTGTGATTGCGGAAGAAAAACTGTCGTGTTTACGTGAGTGACAATGAGCATTTATCAAGATCAGCTAAAGGCTGGATTCTCAAAAGTATGCGAGGTTCACGTCATAGACTCTTTAAGAGATGTCCAGGAGTTTTCTATTATGGAGGATCAAGCGAAGTAACGTTACCTAAGTTAACGGAGAAGGGGATATCAGCCTCGTTCACGGGCAAACATGAAACAACAGACGCTGACATCGCAGCTGGCCGATTCAGTATTGTGTTCGCTTCTCCAGAATTGCTTGTAGGTGTTAAAAAGTGGAGAGATATGCTTCAAACAAATGTTTACCGTGAGCGTCTCATCTGGATTTTCCATGCTGACTGACTTGTTGCACGCCGATCTGTTCTTGTGTGGACATTTCCACGTCCCGAAACGTGACGCTGAACGAAAAGAACTGTGATTGGTTGTTTGACATGTCGGTCAAACGGCCTTATGGGCGGGCCTTGGCCAAAGAAACCCTAATCTGCACTGATTTTTATAGTTGTTTGTATATGTTCGCAGATGAACATTTGTGATGACATGGGTGCTTTGTTTTTAAGATGCCTCGCCAAATTCAGTACATTTCACACACCATTTCAAAATCTTAAAACAATTTAAGATTGTTTTGCTTCATTTGCACTTAAAAAAGACCTGGTTAAGACATGTTAGGCTTAACATTAATGGACAGCACTAGTTTGCACGTCTCGAGAATGATCATGAACAAAGTTTGATGTTGCAAAAATGCAAATGACAATTGATTTACAATGTTTTTCCAAGATTTTAAGTGAGCAACAGCTTCACATTTTTGTCAGTTCCTCACAAACATACAACTTACTTGGAATACATAAGTAGCAGCTTCTTATAGTGTGGTACTTCTTGTCCTTTTTTAGAGCTTGAAAAATAGCAGCTTTCTTTTACAAAGATTTTGTAAAAGTACTCTTCCATGGATAATAAAAGCCAAACAGGTCTGGAACAACATGAGGTTTGAGCAAATGATCACATAATTTTTATATCTTTTCTCTTTCCAGGTATGGTTGGATATGATAACAGCAAAAAAGATTGAAGGGTAAAATCAAACGGCGCCTGTCACTGACCTCAAATAGGCCTTTAATACCCTCGGCTATGAAACCGCTAATCAGCCTGCACCAAAAGGCCAGAGCTCAAAGATATAGCCTTCAACCTCAAACTCTTTCTCTCTCGCTCTGTTTTCCACCTGCCAGTCAAGGGCTCCTCTGCCGCAGGAGCTTCCCGATAGACCTGTGGTCCGTTCCATCCACTGTTCAAATCAATTAACAAGGCAGCTATTAAGACTGTGTTATTCTACACATGGTGTGTAATTGAAACAGAGCAGTAATTGAAAAGCTCACAATGGGGAAAGAAAGAGAGACAGACAGACTAAAATGCAGAATGAGAAGGAAGAACGAGGCCTTGCTTTGACAGACTGGGGAACATCAAGCTTTTGCAATCACAACAATACTTTACTGTAGATGTTAGTGTGCTTTACTTTAGCGATTCACTTTCCTATACAAGCCTATCAGGTTGAAAAAAGAGGGAATTTCACCTTATTTCTTGCAGCAGTATATCTTCCAACTGCAACTTCTCATAAACTCAAACAACATCGTATCTTCTAATTCTGGCCTCATTTCTCGTAACTATGACACTTTTCTTTCTCCCTATAAAACTTGAGTTGTGTCAAATAGATGCAATTGCGAGTTTATTTCTAACAATTGTGAGTTTATATCTCTCAATTTCGACTTTATACCTTTCAATAACAACTAACTTTCTCTTAATTGCGACTATTTCTTTTTTGCGACATTGAATCTCCTAGTTGTATCTTTCCAACTCACTAGTGGCACTTTATTTCTCTAGATTGTTATTTTATATCATCCATTTGCGATTTTATACCTCTCAATTGTGACTTTATTTTAGTTACAACATGTCTTCCAATTTTAACTTTATTTCTAGTAATTGCGGCTTTATATCTCACAACTGGGGGGTAGCAGAAACAGTGGAAACAGTCTCACCAACACAGTCTCACGACCAATTCATACATATTCGTATGAGGTGCCAAATTTGTGCCAATTCATACTAATTTAGGTCATTCGTACAAATTCATGATTTAGAATAAATCGTATGAATTCGTACGAGTGAGGTCATACAAATTTGTACGAATTAGCTACCTCGTAAAATATATACGAATTGCCGTGAAATCTGCTTGGACTCACATACTGACAGAAACATACATTCTACATTACTAATGCACAATAATATTTATTTTTCTAAGGTTGGCTTTCTTATTCCAAACCTACAAGGTTCCTTTGATGGAAATAAACACACAATCCTCCATTGTAATTTGGATTACTTGACACTACAACATAAACAAACCCTTAACTCCATTTCCACATCCTAAATAGTATCCTTAGATGTTCAGACTCAAATCCAACCAACAGCAAAGCAACCCATGCAAATACCTGTCATCCATTACTAGGAGTGAGTTTGCACTTATATATGCTTTCTTCACTTTGTCACTGGGGAAAGGGACCCTCGGGATGCTTGTTTATATGCTCTTTGCTTACGCAATCATGAAGAGAAGCGCGACTCTGGAGTCAGTATTAGCTGTCACTTCCTGTCAAGTCATCGACGAGCATTTAGCAGTGACAAGACCACATATCTCAGAGCTCCATACTTGTGTTATTTCCCAAGTGAGAGGCAGGTGAATTTAATCAAATTAAGTCTTTGAATTTCCTCGTCTTTAAAGCGACAGCCTCTCACAAGCTTTACATGTGCTCCTGGAGTGTTTGAGAGGTAAATTATTTGTTTTTTTTCCAGGAAAGAGAAATGCATTAAAATTCTCCTTCCATTTTATCCACTTCAATCTGCCTATTTCACCGTTTACTCGCTTGTGCATCTTACAAGTCAATTGAAATGGGGATATTGGAACTGCAAGCAAATATGTTTCAGAGGAAAATTGTGGCTCATCAAAATGCTCCACAAACAGCATCCTGTTACAGCAGTCTGCTCAGGTATCGCACACTACAAGCAGGCTTTTAAAAGTCAATAATTCAAAAGCGTTGCTAGATGGTCACTTGCCAAGACTTGCCATCCACCTCCAACTCTCTATGCTCTGGTCCTTCGACGTGAGTTTCTTTCCTCCTTCTTTGGGATTTTTTTAAACCTGTTTTCATCATTCACCAGACAAAAATGATAAGCCTAATCATTTATAGAAGTAATAGCACACCTCAGCTAAATAAATTACATGATTTGAGGTATCATTACTCTGTCAGAGAAATAAACGTACCTTTCAGGATGTAACAGCTTGTCACTTGGGCACTTTGTGCCTTACTATTACTTTGAGGTACTAATATGCACATGTTATTCTTAAGGTGCCAATGTGAAACTTGTAGGGCTAAATAGGGTACAAGGATTCCCCCTTGACTCACAAATGAGGTTCGTTTCCTTGTTCATAATGTATTAATTCAATATTACAGGTTTTAAAACGATGGAGGTTGTTTTAGCTAATGGCTACATCGTGTTGTAATGTGTTAATTTAGCAGAATTATATGAAGTCTATTGCAGATATAAATATTCATACATGCAAATAATAAAGGTAACTTGCTCTCGAGTGTTGACAGACCGGCTTTGGTCATTTTAATATGGCGGGATGGCTTATGGCGCTTTTCCACTACACAGTACCAGCTCGACTCGGCTCTCTTTGGTTTTCCACTGTGTAAAAGTTGTACCTGTACCTCCACAATAGTACCTGGTTGTCATAGCGACGCTGCAGGAAA
>JAUCMS010000049.1:12638984-12649003 GCA_032357445.1 Enteromius radiatus | reverse complement strand
TACAACTTTTACACAGTGGAAAACCAAACAGAGCCGAGTCGAGGCGAGCTGGTACTGTGTAGTGGAAAAGCGCCATTAGATATACAGGCCCATAGAAACAGCCGGTAAAGGGCTCACCCAAAAATGAAAATCCTGTCATTAATTACTCACACTCATGTCATTCTAAACCCGTAAGCATTAGTACTAGTTTTTCCTCTCTGCAGACCATGTTTGTGACTCCAGCACATTCAGACAATCACCATAGAAGCACAGAGAAATTGATAAACACCCAAGTCGGCTTTCTAGTTTCTCTCATTGTGGATATCTCGACTTTCCACACAAACGCGCACCGCAATTACAGGTAGAGAAAGAGGAGGCTGCAAATATCCGTTCATTGTTTCTTTCTCATCTCTACACTACAGGGTGGTCCAGCACTTTCCATGTTCTCCACTAAAATGTGCCATTTAAAAGGCCAAGTGGCTTTAAATTAGCCGCGGGCCGTCTCTCCGGGCGGAAAGGGCACATCTTCACATTTTTAAAGAGATGTTTTCAATTAAATCAGTATTGGAGAGAGCATATGCTAATGCCATGAATATTTAATGTATGTTCTGAGAAATTGTTAAGAACCCTCTGGTCACAAGGCTCTTTTCCTCACAATCAGGACGAGAAAAGTAAAAGAGGAACTAGAAGAAAACGTCGACAGCTCTCGGGCAGAGTGGAGGGGAGGGAAGATAAAGGACGGGAGAGTGGGAAGAGATAACTTGGGCTTTTAAAAGCCGCTTTTCCTTCTTCTCTGTCTCTCTCCTCCTTTCTTTCACTGACTAGACTCGTCGAGTCCTGAGGCGCACGGGTCTGGTGTGTCTAAGAGCTCGGTGACTACTAGACGAAGAGTTTAAATCTGACAGGAATGCCAACAACCCCTCGTTATCAGCTGCTACCTCAAGTGTCCTGGACCTTTTTAGGGCAGGAGGCAAATTTAGGAAGCTATCGGAGTGACAACTGAATATCTATTAATGGATGTAGCGCCGGTGCCCCAGTCAAATGCCTGCAGATTGTGGATGGCAGACAGAATGGTTCGGGTCGAGGTATTGTGGTGGGGTGCTAGGACAGGAGTAAGGACTCATGCCTCGCAGAGGGTTTTATTTTATGTGGAAATACATACTGAAAATGGATTAAAGTGTCCTTGGGAAGCAGCGAATCGGAAAGGGGTGTGGGGTCAGAGAGAAGTCAGGGTCTGTAAAGTGGCCTGGCTATGTCATGCCTTCCCTGAACTTCAAGGACACCTTGAATAAACTAAGATCGTTAAAGGTGGATGTTTGAATCAACTCACATAAAACAGGGGAATGCAAAGGAAGTCAGATGTTGTCCCAGCATCCCCAACCACATTCCTGGAGAATCCCAATCTCAACATTTTGCATGTCCTCTTTAGTTAACATACGCGTTTTAGGGGCATGTCCAAATACACACACTTGCGGTCTAGGCTACTATAAGTGCGTGCTCAAGACGCCAAAGAGCAGTGCCCTTAACTCAAACTCTGAAGCAGTATTCAAGGCTAACCGTATCCCATCATGCATCTTGTTGGGGGAATAAATCAGCTTTTTGGCGTGAGTGACGTACGACTGACGTTTATATACTGAAGGCGGATTTACCTCACCAAATCAGCGTCTGCTTATTTAAATGTTGGATATTGGATATAAACCAATGGATATTAAGTTTTTTTCTTTCTTTTGACCAATTGGGGGCCCCCTGGGAGGCGGGGGCCCCTGGGCTGAAGCCATATAAAGCCTGTGCATTGATCCGACCTTGAATATATATGCCATGTTCTATGCAATTAAAGTAAAATAACTAAAGATACAAATAGGAACCTGTTAAAAATGTTAAGTTTCACACAGCACTGAACTCTTCATATACACAATGCGCACGATTAATTGGTTAGCTCACGATGAATCATTTGACAGCACTTTTGTGCATCGTCAACTACTGGCCTGGCTTGCATAGCACAGCACTCTTAGTCATTATTGCAGATCTATGTGAAAGGGAGATCGTTTTGACAATGTTTCCATCTATATACGAACCTTTTAAAATTGTAAAGGAAAAACATTGCTGTTTGTAACACATAATTGTCATATAAATGTACCCTTAATACTGTTTACCCATCCAAGAGGATGTGTACCATGACGCAAGGATGTTGCATTGCAGCTGTAGAGGAGTAGTCATGCGTCACTCATGAACGATAGTTGTCTCAGAGAGTGATTCGTGACCATGCATGTGCAGCATTCTTTCATGCATGAAGAAAACGACTCGGGAGGTGAACTAATCAATTTAGTTTCCTGTACAGGTCACTTTTCAATGCAGGATACATTAATGATTAGTTGACCTTCCGAGTCTCCTGGTCCGAGTTGCTCATTTTTTCATCAGGGGATGGCCGCATAGGCTATGTACTGCAAACAGAATCAATTATACAGGTGACTTTGACATTTTACTGTAATTGATATTTTAGGTCCTGCTCAAAGTAAGGTAAGTTTGCATTGAGGAAAAACAAGATTCCAGAGTAAGTCAGCTATAATAATTTCTTGTATGAATGATTCAGACCAGACAACTCACTTTCTGTTCACAGCCGTACATGTGGCTGTTAAAATTGAAAAACTCCACAAACAAAATGATTTCTGGTTTCAATCGTGTCTGCAGAACTGCTATGCATCAAGTTTAATACTTAGGAGTAAAGAAAAGTAATAGTGATGGTTGCTTTAACGGCGCTAATGAAATTTCATAAAATGAATTAAAATCAATCGCGCGGCTTTAGAGCACAAGCAAATGATTTATTGCCGAATTAATAATTTATCGAGACCTTATAAAAGGTTTTGAAATATGGCTATGAAGGAAACAGCCACCAGGCTTGAGAAAATAAAGTGTGACAGATTTACGAATGTAAACAAAGGACCACCTAATTTCAGCTTTCAAAGGTTCCCCGCGGAGCTGCTAGCTCACCAGCACCTTTATTAGTAGTTAGCGTTTGATTAGGTGCCAGTGTTGCTCGCTGTTTTGTAGGTCATGGAGGCCACAGGACTGAAAACAATCAAGCTCTTTACTGCTGGCAAACCTAGCGTTAGCTGTTAGATGTGTTTGGAACCTGCTAGTTGGTTTGTGGCTGGTACACCATCTTAAACCAGCAATAAACTAGCTACCAGCTACTTAATCATACTTCAAGTATAGACAAGATTTAAAAAAAAAAAGTTGATTAAAATAAAATGAATAAAACGTGATAATAAATGAACAGCTAGCCAACTAGCTGCCATGTTTGCAAACATACTAGCTGGATATTCCAGCAGCGGTACACCTTTCTGTAGCTTTTTGTTCTGAAAAATGACTGCCTGCACAGAGCTATCGCTACCCACATGCTTAAAATTTTCAAAGCAAGGCTAAATCCAACGTCTATGACTCTTCAAGCTGAACTTTGCCCTTTTAAGGTACTCAGAAAATCCCTCCTAGCGTGGTAGCATTATCACTCTGCTCTTTCGCTGTCTCATTCTCACTCTCTCTCTCTCTCTCTCTGTCCTCAGAGAAATTCAGACATCCTTGAGCTGCGCGCTTGTGTTGGTCTGCCCGGCTGCTGCTTTGAGTTTTATTAAGAGTGACCTTCAATATGCCTCAGCTTTCTGCAAAATGTCGCTAGCAGCACTAGGGCACCGCGAGGTCCTCTGGCTCCACAAACTGTCTCAACACGCTGCTCGCTTTCCCTCGCTTTGTTTTGCTGAGATGATTGAAATGGTTTAGGCGGAGATGAACGGGGTGAATGCTGAGTTCAGGAGTCTGGAATATTTTGGTTCCAGTTGCTCATGTTTTCCATCTAGAGATGACACCGGCAGTAAGGCCCAGAATAGATCTCAATATGATAGACCACACGTGCTGCAAACTTGTGTTAGCAGTGCTTAAGAAGAAGGGCATTTCATAACATGGTAAGGTAAGGGAGGTCTCAAGAATTTAGGACCAACAGTGCAAATATAATAATGAAACAAACATGTTACTGAGAGTTGTTTTTATTTTTTTTAATGATATTGCATTTTTTGAGATGCACCTGTGTGTGTGTGTGTGTGTGTGTGTGTGTGTGTGTGTGTGTAAACATATTATATGCTAATAAATAATATATACACACCATTAGTTACATTTTATACTATTTAGATTTATATCTGAGCTATAAATCTTGATTAAGTGTAATATATATATATATATAAATAAACAACCAAATCAAATAAGAATGGAACTAATTTTTATTTATTTATTTATTATTATTTTTTTTACAATAAAAGTATATAATAGCATCTCAGTAATAATCTCAATAACAAATAATAATAATAATAAACAGTATTTTGGGGAAAAAATGTGTGTTTGTGTGTGTAATTATAAAAACAAAATGCTGAAATAGTAAAAAATATTTTATTTATTTATTTATGTTTTATTTATTTTATTTGTATATGTAAATGCTGTCCTGATATCACAACATCAAAAAAGCTTTTTAATAATATTAAATATTATGACACATATTATAAAATATCAAATGGGGTCTGTACATTTTTGAAACAAATTTCAAATTTCATTACCAGAGTTACTGTGACAATTACAACTCAGTAAACTAAAATTCTATTTAAAGGTACAAAAACCACATTTACGAGCATTTATCTTCTATTACGCTGCTAGCCACGTGGTATTTAACATCATTTCACCCAGCCTTAGTTACTTATGAGAATACTCCTGCACATCGTAAGTCATTACAAATGCCATGCCTGAAACGTTTTCGGGTGACCCCAAGGCCTCACCAAAGTGATTTCCTTCTTTCAGAGGCCACTGATAAGCCTCATGCTAATACGTTTACTTCTCAGCCCTATTTTACATTTCCAGAGGCTTGCTTTCTCCGAGGCAGCATTTGCAGGCCACAATAGATAAGACAGCTAAAGTGTTTATCCTTTTGGTAATCCAGCCTCAATATAAATCTATCCAGAGGTGCATGTGACATCAGACACGCTGCCAAAATCTCCTTGCCCCCCGCTGTTATCCAGCTCCAAAACATCTGACCTTTTGCGTAGCTTATTTTTAGCTGAAGCTATGCGTTTTCTGTCCCGTACAAAAATAAAGCCACATAACCATGAATTACTAAAACCCTAATCGAAGTCTAAATTGGATATATTAATGGATTCAAGCTGATTGCTTGGCAACTGATCACTATGAGCTTATTTGATGCCGTTAAGCGCTAACAGAGCTAGCATTAGCTATAGAGGCCGTGTGAAATGTAAAAGTCATTGTCGTCAGCGCATCATGTTTACCAGGCCAGTGTGACTCATGAGGGCTGTCAGCGCATAAACTAATTTCTCAAGAGAATAATGAGAATTTGGAGGTTGTGGGTAATGATACGTAAATTCAAGGCCTCATTTACAATTCAGGTGAGAAGAACTTCAGAAGCGCTTGACAACTCACTGTTGAGCGCTGCTTTAAATGATTTTATTAATCAGTAGAGATCTATATATCTATCCAACTCTCCACCCATCCATCTATCTGTTTTGTTCTATATATCTATCAAATGTCATTTGTATCTACTTCATCTAACTATCATTTTGTTGTATTCGTCCACTGTTTCAATATATGTATTTATCCAATAAGACCAGTATGTAAGACTAATCCTCTAACAACTGATTTTCACATTTTAATTTCATATTTCATGTGCCCATGACCCTCTTTATGTCATTAAACACCAGTGTTGGATCAACCTATAATTTCTCATCAGAATACAATATTAAATATCCACCTAAGAACGAGTTTCCTATTGCTTGGGATTTCTGCTTCCTGCCTGCTCGCTTCCAATGTTTAACATCTCGTAAGAAGCTTGAAAAACGAAGATGCTCATTTGTGAGATTGAAGAACACTAGAAATGATTGCAGAATGCTCGTGATTAGGGGTCAAATAGCAGCTTAATGACTTTCAAGTGGCAAAGCCTCATGGGATTGAATATGAGGCCAGATGAATCCTGATTGATTCTCTATCATCCTGTCACAACCAGTGTCTCTCCGCCTTGTTTATTGGATTGAATTTATTACTTGAAATGATGTAATTTTTTTATGAGGCCAGGATGAAAAAAAAAAAAAAATTACATCATCCTAATAGCGCCATTACATTGAGGCCAAGTGCATTACAAGACAGAATATGTTGCACTGTTGACATTATAACACTGAGTTGTATGCTTGCTTTTGAACTCGTACAGGCTTTACACTCAAAGAGCAAAGCAAGCGTTGATTTTATTACATGCCACCAAACAACATAAGGGCTTGTGGACTCTGATAAAAGAGCAGTTTCACATTGCAACTGTATATATATATATATATATATATATATATATATATATATATACATATAGTAAAGCAACTACAAAATAGCAAGTGTTGAGAAATAATAGAAGGTAGCAGTGCTGATATTTCAACTACGTTATACCAAAAGCGGAATAGTGTAGCTTTTATAGTAACAAGTAACAAGTTTTTTTTTTTTTTTTTTTAAAAAGCCAGCTCTCTGAAAATTAGTTTATAGGAAACACTGCTACTGCATATGCAATATATATATATATATATATATATATATATATATATATTAAATAAGCCCCATATATCTCATACATTGAATTATCCCTGTGGCAGGTCTACAGTATGCAGGTGGAGCGGGTTTGTAAAGCAACTCATTGGCTGCTGGCGCAACAAAACTAACCTGAACTTTGTACTTAAATGCTGCTATCCATCTAACCTGATGTATGGCAAAACATAACCACTGTATGAAGTGGCATTTTCATGTGAATCATACAAAAATGTATTTTTAGAAGGTCCATCGCGAAACTAACCACAATAACGCCTAATTTTGCTGACTGTCATCTGACATCTTTGTTGACCCTGGATCAACATTGTGATTAACCAATCAAATTTGAAGAGCCGGTTTATAGTTTTTGAGAGGTTTAGGCTTGCAATCAGTGTTTGGTGCTTGTACATCAGTGCCATTCATCTAGTGTTTCCTCTGATTTTAGGCATTACTCCTGCGTAAGGCTGGGTTTATGTGTAGAGATACGGTCAATACTACATATTTGGGTTAAAATGTTGTTCTAGGGTCAACAAAATATGTTGACCTAGGGACACATCGAAATGGGACATGCAACCATGAATGGGACATAAACAGATCATATAAAAGCAAATTAGATCTTGAATTAGCCACCAATTGACTAAAATGTAAAATATCGCCATGCTATTGTATTTCGCTTGTTGCTGACTTCAGCTGTCGAATTATGCAAATTAACACTTCTCAGTAAGTCTCTATTTAGACTAAAATCCTGTTTTAGTCTGAAGTATAAACAAGACCTTAAAAAAAGACTATTATGTTTTTACATTGTATGTTAAATAGGCTTACATAGTTTTTTTTTATAATCATCATTATCTTAGTCATGTATAAACTTTTTCTTACTCATGTAGACTTACAATTAAGTCTAAATACTTTCTCAAGCCGGCTAAGATGCCAGACAAGTGCTATTCTGATTAGAAAAGTGAATTATACCATCTGACAGTTGTTTAAAAAGTTACGCTAACAGTTTGTAGTGCAGCTAAAGCGCAATTTAATTACTTCGAATTATACGTAGCGTGTAGCTTGGCAAGCTCCAGTTTCAAAGTAGTTTCGGCTTTTTCTTCACAGACAGACACATGTCTCAGTGAAACGGCGGGAGCGCGGCTGGTAATTATCTCCATAGGAGTGCTGGGAGCCATCTCCTCCTCATCATCTCCCGGTGCCGGGAGCACAGGAGGATTACTCCTTCCTTCCCATCAAGCCAATCTCTACGCGGGACGAGAGGAGGTGAGCGGCATCTATGCGGACCCTGGGGAACGAGATGGTGAACCGTGTCTTTAAAGCTCCTTTCCACGGCTGAACGAGCACACGGCGTTTCATTGTCCCGGCCCCCGATCTTCATAAATCCACTCGTATCTCTGGAGAGCAGCCAGGAATGCCGCACTCCTCACTTTAGCCACGATTTTGTCTGGCGCAGGCCATTATATCTGAACCTAAAGTTGCCATGAATACAATAGACGTGGGAAAAGACAGCGTGGTGCCCAGAGGCGATGGAGCCCGAGCCAGGTCTAAGCTTAATAAACTGAGCCCACCTGCTGTCTAAAGGAGATGAGTGTATGTTTTAGTATATAGAGTACAAGAGAAGCATATAGACATCAGCTTCAGGTGAGCCAGTCACAAATGAAACCCTAGAAATGTTGATGAACATGACATTTGCTCTGTAAATGCTAATCGGTCCTTATGCACCCAGAACAACACGAAGGAATCGCCTACTCACTCTGCAGAACTCATTTACTTCCGGGGTATGTTTGTCTTGTTTTCCACTACAAATGTCTAAATATTCACAAAACAAGATTTATTAACTGAAAAAAGAAACAGCCCAACCGCCCATGCGTATACAAACAACACACTATTGGCAATTCTAAAAAAGGGGGCGGGGCTGCTCAATATATCCCACCCTCTCTTACTGTTTCAGTTGAGACTGTGTCACCATATAGAATAACGCTGTGTGCACGTCAGGGAAACTTTTATTTTGGAATTTTTTTTGTTATGCTGCTTGAAAATCTCTTTGCTTCTGATAGCAATCAATAAGTTAAAGAGATCAAAAAATAAAAATTCTGTCACCCTCATGTTATTCCAACCATGTAAGACCTTCGTTCATCTTCAGAACACAAATGAAAATCTTTTCAATAACATCTTTTGGAGGCATGGCTTTGGAGAGTGATTTGCAGGGAAGGTAGGATCTTGTGCTTTCTGTTGCTAGCCAATTGCTGACAATTCTGGAATTTCAGTCAGATACATGCTTATTTCACTGCTTATAAAACATGCTTCGAATGATCATTTGTATCTAGACTATAAACACAGTACTTAGCGACAAGACTAAGGGATGGAGTTGTTGTGAGAGCAACACTAACAGCAGCAATAGTTGTCCCCTCCAACACGTGTAAAGTTAATGACCTGTCCAACTCTGAAAGTCAGAATTATTTCAGAATTTCCCAATAGTAAATACTTTACTTTAAAGGCCATGTACTGTATGTCCATGCAGTTTCCGATTAAGAAGCTCATATTTACGATATTTCCAATGGCATGTAAAGTAAATTGTGCAATTCAAAGAGAGTGGAACTGACTGACTTTTAAAGATGGCTCCACTGAAGACTCAATGATGTCACTTCCTCTTCGTCATCATTTAAAGGGACAGTTCACTAATAAGTGGTTAAAAATGTTTATTTTTTTTTATCTCACATTTAATCCAATGAGTTTATTTCTGTATGTCAAAAATGCATATTTAAGTTATTTATTTAAATATACACAGTTTATTACACACAAATGTTACTTGTTAGTTTTGGGTTTAGTGAGCGTTATCAAGTATTGCGAACACAAATGGCACTCCGTTGGTGGTGTGACTCATCCGCTTTTATTATATGGAGAAAATATGAACAAATTCCATCTTTTCATTATTAGTCTGAATTTCTATCTAAAGCAGAGTGTTGAAGTCAGCACAGTGATGAATGAAAACAACTCAAGGTAAAGGAGAAGCCGCCATGTGTCAAAGTGATCAAGGTGGATGATCAAGTGTGCAGGGCAGACAGATTTGTGCCAGTGGACATGGATGTGAATATTTATCTCTCACAATAACATTAGTTATGCAACAATGATTCTTGACTCAATTTTGGCGGGCAGCTTCGAGGACAGTTCTGGTTTAGTGATTTTTCCGAGAAGCGAGCGTCACCTGAGGGCAACTTCGGCAAGAGACTACCGATGCCCATTTCTCTTTGGATAAAACGATTGAGGAATCATTCCTGGAATCAGGTTTTGATGATGATGGATGCATTTACGAGCCACAAGAAATGTGTCTTCGACAACTTATCCTGGCCTGGAGGCCTGGAATAATCTAAAATATTAAACATGACAAATGTTTGGTTGACAAAACCGAGTCAAGCACAAAAGAAACATTTTTT
>JAUCMS010000049.1:12578694-12603333 GCA_032357445.1 Enteromius radiatus | reverse complement strand
TTTTATTTTGGATGCGATTAATCGCGATTAATCATTGCCCAGCACTAATATATATATATATATATATAGATATAGATATAGATTTTTTTTTTCAATATAGCTTCATTTTAATTTGTGGTTTGATGTAGGGTTTAAATTTCAGGCCTGAAAGCTGCTAGTTTCATCCCAGGAAGGCACAATATGCTGTACACTGAAATGAATTCACTTCAACAGAACACCTTTAAAGTTGATTTTAATCTTTTTTTATGCACATACTCAATCAACAAATAGGTGAAAAGCACTCAACCTCAGCTTTCAGAAATCATCCAACAGCGTCGAATCAGACGTGACACAGGGTTAGGCGAGATCAAGCAGCACAGCTCTGACAACTCCTCAATTCTGATATCTGGGAAATTCAGAGAATTTGAAACACACATCAAAGCCATTAACAAGGCAGAAAAATAGGTTTGCAATTAACTGCCGCATGGGGCACATAAAATGGAAAAAAAAAAACATGCAGAGAAAGCAGCCATAATACACAGATGAAATAATAAATCGAATGAAAACAAAGTCAGGGCTGGCGGCACATCAAACAACTCTCTTATCAGCAAAGTCAATTTCACTGATCAAAACTAATTAGTAGTGAGGCAGGCATTAGGGCAGGGCGGTGCCTGCCCAAAACACCCTGTGTCTCTTTCAGTATGCTAATGAAGTTCAGCTCAACAGGCTCAGTGCCTTCGTTAAAGTGCCGAGATTTCATTCCTCTAATCGGATGGGACTCACGCCAGTATCCAACCGCAGAGCTGGTAATAATGACTCACTCTTCTCCTTTTTTGAATGTATTTGAGCATGTTGAATTCAGCATCAAACCGTAATTGACCTTTCTTCAAGCAAGTTCCTTTTCATATTGTGCAGCATTTAGAAATTTACTGTATGCAAAAAGTTTGCATAGTAATATTTCATTCACCTGTAAAACCACTTTCCTTGTAAATCTGGTTTGTACCGCCCACATTTTCATGATCTGATTCCCTATTAATGAAATTCAGCAAAGCAATACTTGAGCTGAAAGAAATAACTTGCTCCACCTTTAAACTTTTATTTTATTTTTCCATACATCACCAAGCTCAAACTTTTAGCCCCTCCCCTTCAACCCCCTGGCTTCAATCTGATAAGTCCAGCCTACTTTTGTCATGATCCAATCAACTGCCAATCAAAGAAATCACCAGCATAATTTTTCATTACCATGACAAAACTTGCTCCGCCTCCAATACGACTTCCCATTTTGATGACATCACCAAGCTCATGCTTTTTAGCCACTCCTCTTCAACCACATAGCTTTATTCTTACAAGAACATCCTACTTTTTCATAATGCAAACTATTCCTAATTAAATAACAATCTGTTCAACCAAAAGAAAGAACTTGTTTAAAAAAAAAAAAAGCGCTAAAACTACTTTTTTGGTTTTGGATGACATCATCAAACCCTTACTTTTCAGCCCCTCCCACTCAATCTGCAGGGCAATATCAGAATCTTCATTCTGACATTCAGTGTACTTTTTTAATGGTCCAATTCCATTGATCTTTTGTCATATAAGAAGTCATTGTGCTGTAAAAAAAAATATCTTGTTAGTTTGAAAACAGCTTATGTTGAAGCCAGGCCACAATGACAGTCCTACTTCAACTTTATGATGTAATAGTGTGGCTAAACTCATGATCAACGCCTGCTTCTACATGGCTGCCTGTTTAGCCCCGCCCACTGATTTACAAATATAGATTTTATGAGAGAGGCGAACACACAGGTCTATGTAAAAACCAAATGATAAATATGGCTCCGACAATAACACAATGTTTCAGATGCAAAAACATTTAGCGCTCTCAAGCGGTTAATCGCGATATAAATTATATGAACATAAATAAAAACATAAACATGTTAATATTGTCAAAATACATACTGTATGTGTGCGCATTTATAAAAACATAATAACCATACACATTCCACACAGATATACTATGTAAATAAAAACTAATTGACAGCATTAAATAAGTTAATAAGCGATAAATCATTTGACAGCATTAAATAAGTTAATGTGACCATACGAGCCACTTCCCGGTACATTAACCTGTGCTGTGCCACTTTCTGTGTTTGATGATCACCTAGAACGTTCTGTTTCCAATGACATCACCAAGCTTGTATTTTTCTGCCTGGCTTCATTTTGATACAGCCTACTTTTTTTTTTCACGTTCCAATCAATTCCTAATTAATAAAACCAGAAACATAATCTTTCATCAAAAAAGCAGATAGGGATTGCAAACCCCATTTCAAGTTGCAAAAATCACTATGGCTAGACTACGCAGATCGATCTAGCCTTTTATTTTGGATTTTCCTCTGACTAGCGCTTGCGTTCTGAACCGTCCCTTCTGTGACAGATGTGAAAGTAAAGGGTTGTTCCACTTCGCCATCAAATCCCAAACTGGACTAATAATGACATCAATTCAAAACCTTTATCGTCAACCAGCGGCAGTCGATTCAAAGGAAATTCAGAGAAAAGCAACAATGAAGGATGCGTGTACTGGCTGTAGGCTGGTGCAACGGACGTGCAACATCATAAAGTCCTTGGGGCTTTTCCTAGTGCAACTAATTGTGCTATCAAACAGTTCCCCACTGCCTACCTCGGCCGACCGGTGGTCCGCAGACACTCCAGCAGGTAATCAAGTGTAATTAAGCCCCCTGGCTGGCACACTGGCAGAGGGCATTGAGACTAACAGTGCTATGGGTCGCTAGCGTGGCAGTTCCCCTGCTGCTAGCGAGCGCCAGGAGCACACTAAAGGGGAAGCAACGGAGGTAGGAGTCATAGGGAGGAGAACGGCGGGCTAATGATTGATACAGGTCGTAATCAGGGTGGAGAGGGGAACAAGGAGGCAGGAGACGACACTCTAATGCTAATGATGCCTTGCTGGGTTACTCCGTCACAACTTCACAGTCGGTGAGAGGATGAGACATTGTTTAGCGTCTGGTTTCCAGCGAACAGCTGGCTAGACTAATTCGCTGCATATTACATAGCAAAAGAGAAGCACAGAAAAATGAGATATTGACTGCTCTTGCACTCAAAGGACAACTGAATGGAAACTAAATGAATTCGGATGCACCCAATCTTGCAGAATCAAAGAGCAGTGTGTATAAATAAGCAGCAGAGTCGGGGTAGAGAAATGAGTTCTCGCTGGAGCTAGTCTCCAAACCCCTTCATTAAACATCATGACATGCTCGTACCGTTGAATAAAGCTTTGCAAATCTAACAGCACTGTGAGCAAAGAAACGGTAATGCCTAGGGCTACAGCATTCAAATATTAAATATCATCACAGAGACCTACCGGGCTTCTGAGTAATAGCTGAACAAGTGACGTTCTTTAAATGTTGATATTCAATTAGCCACTGTTATGACCATTTTTCATGAATCTAAATTCAAATACATCTCAAGTGTTGGAGAGTAATTAAGTGAAATTAGCGTGACTACATTTTTTTCAGTAGTCAAACTCAAGCTAGCTTTTCTTTTTTTCTCTAATGAGTAGCACAACGTAGGCTAATGCTACATGCTAATGCTATTTTCACACTGTTGTACCTTACTACTTCATCAAAAGGTTAGCTTGAATGTACCTTAAGATACAGTTGTAGCTTGGCAAGCTGCAAAGTATTTCAGATGTTAGGGTTATGGTTAGTAGTTTGCTGGCGTGGCAGTTTCTTGCAACTAGCATGTGTGTCATATTTGAATGTACTCCTCCCAGAAGAAATTAGCATTCAAACGTTGAGCCCTCAAAAATGTGGCACATATGATCTATTGTCGAACCATAACTGTTAAAACAATTTAGGCTGCCACCTGGTTTAGATTTCTGAGAACAATATTGCTTTAGCCTAAGTATTAGCATACGAACAGAAGTGAAATTCATTAGATTTGCTGTATGATGCACAAGTAGCACATAAAATGTAAAGGGATAGTTTACCCAAAAAATAGTTTTGTCAATGCATATATATATATATTTCTGGTAGCTTCATAAAATTACGGTTGAACCACATGGATTATTTTAACAATGTCCTTACTACCTAAGATGAATGAAGGTCTTATGGGTTTGGAATGACATGAGGGTAAGTAATTAATAAAAAGTTTTTGGTGATTTATGCTTTTAAGTAAGAATACAAATGTGTTTTGAGGGCCTGGAAACCCAACTTTTGAAAATGTTGAAAAGTTGCACAGTGCAAATCCCTTAGTATTTATAAAGCCGTTGTTCACTGACGAGCTGCGCAAATCCACGCTGATAATGAACATGGTTTTGCGCAGCTCGTCAGCGAACAACGGCTTTGTGTAGTACATACGGCTCAATGTGAAATCACGCACCTGATGGCATTTACCGCTGATTACAGAACCGGCGTCACCGACAAAACGCGCATTACTGATCGGCCGATCGCGAAACTTACTTTTTTAGGTTAGCTTATTTGATGTATGTGATTTGTGTTTTTGGGCTTTGTATTGTCTGATTGTTTTTTATTGCTTGTATTTGGTGTGCATCTGCATTTTCTTAATTATTGTATATGTATGTAAATCGCTTTGAGATGCAACTTTTAAAGGCGCTATATAAAATAAAGTTTATTATTATTACAAAGTGACATCGCCATCTACTGGCTAGGCATGGACAATACAACAAAAATTTTTAGTCCTTTTTGCGAATCTGTATAAACAGGATAATTTATGACAATTTTGTCATCTGTATGCAAAACTTTTGTGTTTTTAGTGCATCATTGGCATACAGTATATACAGCATAATTTGTGGGGAAGAAAGGTCTATTGTCTGTAAAAACAGTGTAAAGTTACATGAAGCATTTTATTAATCGGTGTAGCAAAATCACGTGACCAGTGTAAAGTCGTTGTGAAATCCGCATGGGGAAATAGTTTGCCCTCACGCAAAATTCTACATTGTGTGGATTTTCTATTGAAAAGACTGCATTTCACCTGCGAGAAATGCTTCTTCCAATGAATTTCCTTTTAGCGAAGTAGATTGCCTCAGTGCAGGAGACCAGCTCCACAATTAGGAGGAGGTGGTCAGTTATGATTGTGTTTGCAGTAATATAATATCTCTGCATGAAAGCAAGATGAGGACAGATAAATAACAACAATTCTAATGAGTCCTGAAACATGGTACAGGAATGGCTCCATTCATGACTTCCAAGTTTGAGCCACCCTCTCCTTTCTCCCCTCCAGCACATCAGTGGGAAATCAATGGCTGTCTAAGAAAGGTGTCAGAGAAAAGCTATTTCTCCCCATTTCAAGAAAAAAAATAAGTCTCCGTGCCTTGAATTCCAACTGCCGCCTCTAGTCCAGTGCTGGAGACATTTTATTGACTGAAAAGGATATACTATACAAAGAGAAGACTTGAGAACATCAGGGCTTGTAGGAAAGTCAGGCACTGATACAATTAATTCGGTTGTCTGCTGTTTGGTTGCCACAGTGGCACGTTGAGTCTACTACTCACAGAATTAGCACAACTTCACTCTTTAGACCCTGTCAGGTCTGGCGAGTCTAATTGGAAAGTTACTACATGCTTCTTAACACAGCGGTGTAAACATTGGAACGGCGAGAGAGTGTTTTATCTTTAGTCACACATTTTTCACAACCTTAAGGGTTTTTGCTATTCAGTTTTTTTTTTTTTGAATATCACAGCAGTAGACTAATCAGTGGTTCTCAAATCATGGGTTGAGGGAGAAAAAAAAAAATTTAAAATCTAGTGCCAAGTTCTTAGAAATGTAATCTTTGTAGTCTGTGCTGGTTTTCAGAAAGATTTGAAAACTTGCATACCAATTTCACAAAAAAGGTACTCTAAAAGCTTTTTATACATCTACACATACACATCGTAGAGATATCACATATCAAAGATATGATCTTTTGTAGGTTTCAGAATGTTGGTTGCACCACATGACTCTGTTGGTTGCACCACATGACTCTGTTGGTTGCACCGTATGACCGTAATTCGTAAAATGGAAAAAAAAATCCCTGTAAAATATATATATTTTTTATATTTCAGAATGTTATTTTTATAAAAAAAATAAAAATAAAAAAAATAACAGTCAACATGACTGAAATATGTCTAATGTTTTTCTTTATAATGACATCCAACAACCACCCTGACCCTGATTTCACTGTTTTTCTTACTTTTTGTAATATATATAGCGATATGCTATAGAGTAGTCATCATATGAAGAGGATCAAAACATTCATCAAAATATAATCACGGTAATGTTCATTGCTCAGGACCAAATGAATAAATGACCCATTCGCAAATATCATTAATGACCAAAAGTGATGCACAGTAAAATAAAATATGACCCAGATTAGGTTAGATACAGTTTCTTCATATAACAGAGTGTGATTTTAAAGAGAATTTTGTTTGCATTAATACAATGAGCAATTTTATTAAAGTGCATGCAGGTTCCCGAAACGAATCCGAGAAACACTGAATGGATGCAAGTGCAAACAAGTGCATTTACTAAACAAATTGCAATCCTGCAATTAGACGTTCAATGCCAGGAAATATTACCATACTAATGAATGCAAACTGAATGTGGCAAATGCAACCTATTGTTGCATCTCAGTACAATAAATGCTAATGCATCCTGTTGGTGCACAACACCAGCCCTTCTCCTTTTCTTTGCATACTTTTACAGACAGCTTTATCACAAAAATGAGACACTTGCATATCTGCATACAGATCGCCTTGATGAGTGCATCAAGCAACGAACGTCTCAACTCTGTAAAATATGCTAATGATATGTAAATTAGACATTTAGGGGCTGTTTTGCCATCACAGATTTATTGTAAACTATCAGACAGTCCTCAAAACAAAAAAAAGTGATAGTCATCTATAAGAGGAGAAGAGAGAAAAATGAGGCTAAAGGTTTCTGATTCCAAGTGCAAGAACAACCCCTAAGGAAGCCATTGTAGATCAGTGAGCTGTGCCACAGAGTCAACTTAAATGAAAACAAAGTGAATTATCTCAACCTTGGAGTCGCAATGATGCCAGACCATCTCTTGGGCTCTATTGATCTATTGGCTGCTGCTCACTGGCCTCTGAGGTACTTTCATTACAGTAAACGCTGCATCCTAGCTTATCTTCTGCCATTTTCCCTCTCGCCATCATTTCATTGTTTTGCCAAGCTCTGGTTGTAAAAGAAAACAGACAGATGGTGGGGAAGATCAGACAGAACTGAAACACTTTTTGGTTTTTGCTCATTCATCCAGAATGTGTTTGAAAATTTGGCTCATACATCTTTCACATATTAGCAGTCATTACCTGTGTCTGCGGAAGACAAAAGAACAGGTTTTGTAGTTTATATAATAAAAGTCAATGTGTCCATATAATAAAAGTCAGTCCAAACTTTGAGTAAAGTTCATGAACAAACTTTGAAGTTGGCTTGGGAAAGCCTAGCCTAAAACGTTTAGATTGATAACATGTTGATAGCATGTTTTAGCGTGATTAGCATGTTGGCAGAGTGTGTTTAGCATTTCGCTAGCATATTCTTGTTAACATGATAGGCATGCTTTGGCATGTTAATAACATTTTGCTTTGTTGCTTAACTTCTGCTACAATACACTACTGTTTAAAATGTTTTTTTTTGTTTTTTTTTAAGTATTTTATACTGATCAGAGTTGCATTTAATTGATCAAAAATACAGTAAAACAATAACATTATTACAGTTTAATTATTTACAGATTTTTACAGTATATGTTAAAATGTATTCCTGTGATCAAAGCTGAATTTATCACATAAGTTGTGCAATATGATGCTTCATTTTATTTTTCAGAATTATTGATTAATTTTTACTTATTCTTTTTTATATAACTTTTTGTAACCACATATTTTTTTTTAATAAATTTAATGTATTTTTTGAATGACAACTAAAAAGGAATGCTTATTCCTTATTCCTTGGATGTATCATGAATATATATATTTATTATTATTATCATATTTATAAATAACTACTGTTTGATTTCTTTCTACACGATAAACTGGAATGGAAGAAAGTATTATTTTTCACCATGATTTAAAAACCTATTATTACTGTGTCAGGTAGCACAGGTAGAGTCTAGAGTCTGTTGAATTTCCTGCTGTGAGATTATGTCTCTTTTTTATGCTATGATAACATGTAATTCAATTAAGCCATTTAGACGTCTCATGCTTCACTCGACAACTTCAAGCATGTGATTTCTTCCTGAACAAGGAAACATATTTCCTTAAATAGCGCTATTGAAGAACACGAAGGCAACTGTGAAACCCAACAGGATTTTGCGCCTCAAAAAGCACAATTCCCCGTCTGCCAGCACCTGCAGATTTCATGCATTTGTTATTAGAGCTGAAATTTGATAGACGCTATCAGGGGATGACAAACCAACAACATGAAAAAGGGAGTGGGGTCGTCTTGCAAGATGCCCAAGCGTACAAACCTGAATATCATTTGGATGCTAATTGAAATTAACTACTTATAATGTGGCCCAATGTTTTTAGAGAATAAATCATTTTATGTGATGTTTAATTTGTATGCATTCGTACAGGTGAGGTACTGAAAATATAGGTATAGTATGGTAGATGACTCATTTATCAAAATATACTGTATAAATAGCAAGTAATAATTTCAGTGAGTCATGCAGGTATAAATCATGTCAAATCTTCTGATATTAATATTGTATTAATGTACTCTCCTCTCACATGGGTGATGGTAACAGATAATGGAGGGATCATTGCAGCATTGGCCTGCCACATGTGCTATAAAAGGCTCAGCAGTGATGCTCATACGGGAAATACAGGTTTGAGTCTGGCTTGCAAGCTTTTACGAACCCATTCCCTTGTCTTTTTGGTACCATTTCCTCTGTACTGTGGATAAAAAACAACAACATATAATTAAAAAAAGAATTGCCTTTACAAATTAAGTCTAGAAAATAAATAAATAAGTAAAGAACAATGTTATAATGAACATTAATAACGACGCCATAAATATATTAGAGCAATACTTCTATAATTTAATTAATTTTATACTACTATTTTTTTTTTTATTATCATCTTAAAGCAATAAATGTAGTACTCACTTTTAAAGTTACTAATTTGTATTTTTTTTAGTCATGTGATCAGTTTCGAGGACCTGGGGCCTGAACCATGATGGTGGCTAAACAAACTCAGAGTTACAGGATTAGTTTTGAGTTGACAAAACCAAGCCACTCTAATCTGGGTTTGTTGGTACCGTGAAGCTAGTCATCAACTCTCTCTGTCTACTCAGGCTTGATCCTGAGTTAATGTAGCACGTGCACATGAAAGTGTGACATCAGCAATAAGCAGCCAATCACATGCTTTTAAACTTTCATTCACTTCTGGTGAGAGAGTCAGACTCACTACTAAAGATTGAAGAATATGAGGAATTTAAACACATTTACATGAAACTATCTATTAATGAAAGAGGAAAACCTGCAAGTAAGCTGTAAAGTTACTTTATAATGATGATAATATTTAAGTATAACACTAAAATACCATAAACACTATAGGTAAAACACTTAAAAATGTAAACTCATATGTAGTCATGTTTACATATTTATACTTCATATTATCTATGTTTATATTCATTTAAAAGCTTATTACTATTAAACTAAACTGGCTTGTGTAATAGATTAAGGAGATAATAATTATATAAATAATAAAGTAATTCTAAAAATCGGATGATGTTATCTTCAAACAATGTTTTACCATGTAGCGTCCTGTAATTTCGAGTAAGAGAAGCTGGGGGAGTGGCAAATTTCGTTTTGAGATCTTTAACCCAGAATATAACCTGCCCCGGAGCAGGTTAGCTGTGTAGCATAAGTTACTATGGCGATGAACACTGCTAAAAGCCAAACCAATTTCATGGTACCTAAAACCCAGGATCGGTGCAAACTAAATTAAAACTTACCTGGCTAGCCAGCTAATCCGGCTTCATGGTACAGGCCCCAGCTCTCCCTGGACTTTGTATGTGTTTGTGTGTGTTTTCCCATGGACCAATCATCTGTTAATCATGTTCTCCACCCACCTCATGTGTTCCCATAGTTACTGATATGTTCTCTGCCCTCTCTGTGTCATTACTGCTTGTATATATACTCCGAACTCTCTCTCATTCCCCGCTGATCATGGCTTGTCCTACCTTTGTAAGCGTCTTCCCCTGTGTATTTCGTTGTCTCTGTTTGTTGTTACTCTGATTCCCCGTTGCCGACTCCTGCCTACCTCTCGACCACACAAAAAACACAGCAAACTGAACAGAAGTCTTGCCTGTATTGCTCAGTTTGCTGTCTTTGACCATCGCCTGTTCATACAACACAGTCTCACGAGCAATTCGTACATATTCGTACGAGGTGCCAAATTTGTGCCAATTCGTACTAATTCGTACGATTTTGTACGATTTGTCTAAAACCACGTGATGGGTAGGTTTAGGGGCGGGGTTATGTTTAGGTCATTCGTACAAATTCATAAAAATTGGCATCTCGTAAAATACGTACGATTTAGAGTAAATCGTATGAATTCGTATGAGTGCGGTCGTACAAATTCATACGAAATAGCCACCTTGTAAAATATGTATGAATTGCCGTGAGATCAAATGCACGGCATTGCAAATGGATTCGACTGTCTCGCTCCTGATTCCTGACAGGTGTGCTGCCCACACACTAGGACTGCTACAAAAGAAGTGTGGTTAGAGGAAATGTAGAGATTTAAAAATATATATATATATATATATTAATTGTGAATGTATATTACAGTATATAAATTATGCAATATATATTATAGTGTAAAAAGTTGTTTAATGTTTTACAGTTTTTAAAAATTAATGAATTATTTATTGTTTTCAAAAACGTTAAAACTTTAACATTTTATATAACATTTAACATTTTTCATTTATTACAGCTCTTTATTATTCATTACTGTATAATTACAATATTTGCTGCTCAGTTACTATTGGTTATTAGTTATTGATGATTGTTTTTATTATTATCAGTGCTTAAAAGTTTTTGCTGCTTAATATTTTTTCAGGATTAATTGATTAATAGAAAGGAAAACTTTTATAACATTTTACTGTCAAAATTTTACTGTCACCTTTTATAATTTTAATTCAAATTCTATTAAGCACAAACACACTTACTTATTGCTGCCTTTTGTCTCCTCTTTAGAGTGGCTTTGTGAAACCAGGCAGACACATGTTTTTGATGTTTTAGGAATACTTGAGTGATTATGTAAATTCCTCTACAGCTCTGCATTGAACCTTCAAAAGTCTCCTTCATAAATGTATACTCTGGGCTAACTTTTATACAGTATGTATGCCATTGCTGCATTGTTCTTGATGTTAGACCCATGCCTCACATGTTTTCATATGTTTTATTTTTACATTCAACATCTATGATATACAGACTATCTTAAAAATTAGATATTTGTTTATGGAACCGTGATGTAAGACCATTTACAAGCCAATTACTAGTACAAGATCTCTCTGTTCAACACATCCTTCTGCAGGAGTGCTGAGGACACAGGAAGGAAGTGGGGTTGGGCTGCATTGAATGTTCATGGAGCAGAAAGTCATTGACATCTATTGTTTCAGCAAAAGTTTCAATTCACCAGCATTTATGACCTTAAAGCTTTTGATGGAGCATGCATACTGAAGAAACACATTTTTGGCTCGTTTCTGTGCAAGTCTAGTAGAGTTTGAGCATTTTAGGCAAAAGACTGCCATCAGAGAGACTTTGCAATGTGTCTACTTCGGACTACCAAAAACAATGCTTTTCTAGACGTTTGATTGAGGATATCCTTCAGAGACGGGATTGTTTTCCTTTACACTTTCCTGATTGTTGTGGGCTAATGAGTGAAAGTGAGCAGTTCCCACAGAGGTCCTCCAGACTGGATTGTCTGAAAAGAACTTTAAAAGAACTCGAATATATGCTAAGGAACGATGGGCCTTTTTCAATTGGATTTATTGACTAAAAACATCTAAAAAAAAAAAAAAAGAAAAGGAAAAAACAATGCTGAGAAGAAAAGCCATTCATGTAGCTGTTTGGGTAGTATGTGGAATATTGGTAAGTTTGATAAACTTTGTAAGTTGATAAGTTTTGGCAAGATTACAAAAATAATAATATAGCCTAATGATAATGTTCAGTGCTTTGCTACAATCTGTGTTGTTAAATGCGCTATATAAATAAAAGTGATTGATTGATTGATTGATTGATTGATTGATTGATTGATTAAAAAAAAACTTCTAACTTCTGTGAAATGTCTTATCATTCCAGTAAAGATGTTTGTCTTTTTTTTTTTTTTTTTTTTTAGTGTACCGTGGTGGCAGACACACAAGAATGTAGCATTAAAGATGTGAAGGCCATTTCTGCCACAGACTCGCTACACATTATGCTGAATAATGAAGATGTGAAATGCCAATATATTGTTTCTGTCAGGGACAGACACAATGACTCAAAATACTGTCATCAAGAACAGGACAATCTGACTCACTTTGAGTGCAAAACTGACAATTTAGATCCTGGAACGTGGTATCACCTGGATATAATATCAAAACTGGATGAAAAACAACAGACTCAACATACTGTCTCCCTGCCAACTAGTAAGAATCTTTCCTTTTAATATTGAATGTTGTATTACTTGCATTGTGTTCAGTCTGATACTAGTAAAATCAAGCATCGCTACTGTTTCTCGCTTAATAAACCTCTAACAGTATTAAACCTTGATTTGGTGTAACTCACAGTGTTACTTGCTTTCAAGTGGTTAATCTAAAGAAATGCGGTGAAACAAATACATGTTAATGTTGAGAAAAATCGCTGTTATAGAACAAGAGAATTGTCGTCATTACTTTTTTGAAGTCATCTTCATTGTAGTTTTGATTTAATGCATTCATCATTAGTTTTTTTTTTTTTTTTTTTGTCAAATATCAGTAAATTTGTACACTAACTCAACATAAACCATGCTGATTTCATTTCATGAAATTATGGTAAACCACCACAGCAACAACAGCAGCATCAGAAATAATATATTATAATAATAGAATAAAATGGCAAGCTAGTTAGCAGTTATAAAAATGTTGCCAAGTAGTAAACATTCATTCATTTATCTATTTATTAATTAATAAAATTTTTGATGATAAATACATACATAAAAATATCCATTTAAAATAAATAATATGGCTGTATGATTTATAACTTTATATGTGAAATATGTCTTAGCCACTGGAGCCTCATAAAATGCATAATAAAAGACGCAGTGATTATATTTTTGTAGGCCAATCTGGAATTGTACATCACCCCATGTGTGATAAAAATTAAGGGTCTGTGACAAAAAAATATAACAATTTAGGATTCTTGAACATCATGATAATTTTTTAAAAATGTAAGATTACAATCTACAACAGGGCTGTCCAAAGTCGGTCCTGGAGGGCTGGTGACCTGCAGTGTTTAGCTCCAACTTGCCTCAACACACCTCCTATATTGTTTGGTGGAAGAACACTGTTTTTATTAATATCATTACACTTTATTTGCTCTGTTTAATTTTGTGAAAGCTTACTGTGTACAGAATAACCGTTTATAACCGCTTCCGCTTTATGTTGTGCGACTTCTTGGGGCTTATTGCTTTTTTTTTGGATCATCTGGTCGTCGTGATTTTGCCAAGTAAGGCATGATCCTGGATCAACATTACTGTCCAAAAACATAGACTTATCCCAATCCCTACCCCTACCCAAAATGTATTCCTAAAATCAGTAGGAAATGATAGCTGATTAACAAGGGCGTAGAAGCACCTAACCTTGATCATAAGCCTAAAAGAGATATTTCCTGAAAAATTATCCCTCAATTCTGACTGGTTGATTGGAATGTTGTTCCAGCATCAACAAGGATGTTGATCCAGAAACATCTTGTACTTGGTGAAATCATGCTCACCAGTTCTGATTTATTTGCAACTACATGTATACTAGCTCAGACTGTTAGGGAAGGTTTAGGGTTAGTAGAATACACTTGCAAAGTTTCTGATAGTCAGTATGTTAAATGTTGTGGACCAATCAAAATAAAGTGTTGGAAGATATTAAGCAGACAGTCTACTAATACTCTCATGACTGCTAGTTGACATGTAGTTACTTACTTTTAGTAGAATGTTTCAAGTGGACTATTAAAATAGAGTGTTACCAAATACAGATTATGTACTGTAAATCTAGAATTATGTGTGCAAATCTAAATGGCCCAGTGTCAAAAGCTTCTACAAATATGAGGAAAGTTTGGGCTTGTACTGATAATGGGCTGTGTATATGCAACTGGGCTAAACTCCAAAACAGGAGTTTGACTGTGGGTCATTTCTTTCAGTCTGTTCTCCCCCTCCCATCCGGCTCATTGTTCTTTTGTTCTAATATATACAAAGACTCGTTAGCTCTCAGAGATCTGATTACAGCAATGCTTATATAACATGTACAGTGAACCCAAAAGGTATTTGGGTATTTAAGTTACTTATGATTGCATTTGAAAACAAAGCATGAAAGGTGTTTAGAAATCTCTAGCAGTAAATATTCATAAAAAATCACCAGTCATATTAGAGGCTCCATCTGTACAGATGATTAAAACAGACAGACAATTTCAGGCCAATTATATAAAAGACAATGCAGGGTCAGTTATTATTCATTTTGTATTTTAGCTATTGAATTTTGTTAGTAAGCTATAATTAACATGATCAAAAAATGTTAAATAAACAATGACTGGGTCTCAAGGAGAAAAAGACTGGAAAAAAGTCCTTAGAAGAGGTTGCCCGAATGTGACCTTCAACCTTAAAGGTTTCTTATCCTGTTTTCACACAATACCCTTTTAACAAAGCCTCATTAGGAAGAGCTTTCTTAAAAAAGCAAAGATCAGCGTTATCATATTTGCACATAGGTTGTTAGACATTCTGCTCCCTTCTCTCAGAATAATTCACAGCAGGACACATTGTGTCCACGCCTTTTTGTTTCTGTGTAAGAGTTCCATAAGGAAATTTTCAGTGTCCCCGTAATTCAAAAGGCTTAAAAAAACATACTAAATACTGCTTTTTTGAAAATTTAAAAATGCACATTTTTTCCTATAAGGGGTAGGTTTAGGTGTAGGGTCAGTGTAGGGCAATAGCACATACAGTCTGTACAGTATAAACCATTACACCCATAAATCACAAAAACCAACGTGTTCAGAATGCTCTTGTTTCATGGATATTTTGTTCTTTCATAGATATATTGTTAATTGTTCACTGTAAGCAATGCTGTAAAACTGTGTCTGTTCTATCATGTCTGTTTCTACTGTACCTCCTGTAGTAAACAGTAAAGAAAAAAATATATTTGCTTTTTACTGGAATGCTTTTAAATGTGAACATATGACAGTTTTTTCAATTGTTTATATGCAATTTTGAAAAGCGGGTTCTTTTTTTTTCTTTTCAAAATGTAATCACAATTATCCAAACACCACACTCAATTAGCAGAATTCCTAGATTGTTTGCAAAATCACACACTTCAGTCAAAACATATACACATATTTGTGAAAATGCTATTAGTTTTTTTAACCAACACAGTCCTCAATGATCAGACACTATTGCAGACAGTTTCACACTGCTGTGAGTAAATAAAAAACACATTTAAAAAAAAAAAAAAAAAATCTAATTTTAGGAAATAGCATGTGCTAGATTTTTGGGCAGACATTGTTATGTAAGGGATCATTTCGATGACAAAGCAAAATAGTGACAAACCCACAACATTCTTCTTGATTAGTTTGAGATATAGGGAGAATGTACACAAATAGGCCTACTATACTTACCAAGCACTGCACAGCACTGATACTGCAGACTGAATATTTCAAATATTTATTTCAATTCCACCATACCATAATCAGTTACAGTAATCAACCACAATGAAGTCAATGAAACATATAAAATCTGTAGACAAATGAAAATTACTGCATGACAAAAAACAAAAAAACACAAATACTGTAACTATTCCTCATCTCTCCATCTGGCTGGATCAGGATAAGATTTCATCCACATCACAGGCTATGTCTTCATTGGCAAGGCGCCATTGGAAGAATCGCCTTGAGTGACGAATCCACCCCTGCACAGATGCTGTTTTTACTATTTGATCACATGCCTGCACCATGGCCTGAATGAGGGGCAAACGGAACCATTTTTGGACCAGAGCAGCCTGATGGAATGAGACATTGTCCCAAAGACAATGTACCGCATCTGGTCCACTTGGTTTAATGCTGTGACAATCTCATGCAATCTGTCAAGAAATGCAAGTATTAGATTTGCATTATAGGGTCCCAGATTTGCATGGTGGTGGAGGACCTCATTTTGTGTGATAGCAGCGTAGAGGGTGAAGTTACCCCCTCGCTGCCCTGGCACACTGGTGATTGCCCTGTGTCCAATTACATTTCTCCCTCGTCTTCATGTTTTTGCAAGGTTAAATCCAGCCTCATCCAAATATATAAATTCATGCTGAATTTGTTCTGCATCCATTTGCAAGACTCTCTGAAACACAGTAAAAGACAACAGGATTCAATATATATTGCACAATTTTTTGTGCCACAACAATGTGAGCATTGCACAATACCACACCATAGCAGTAAAATGAACAATACATACCTCCACATACTCAGTGCGCAGATGTTTCACTCTCTCTGAATTTCTGTCAAATGGTACCCGATACAGTTGCTTCATGTGTACTAGATTTTTCTTGAGGATTCAAGCTAATATTGACAGAGAGACTCATTGGATGTTTTTGAACATACAGTCATAGTTGATGATATTGGCTTGGATTTCTCGCAGCCTGATACAATTATTGGCCATAACCATGTTGAAATGTCCTAATTACTGACACAACAGTATTTCTGCTGAGATTTGGTTGAACTCTTTGTCCAGCTTCCATCAGTGTTGGTCCATGGTTGATAACATGGTCAATAAGTGTTAGACAGATTTCTTGAGTTAAATTTGGTCCTCGTTTTCTTTGTTCAGGTTCTATCAACTCTTCAAGTCCTTCTCTACCTCTTCCTCTACCTGTGCCTCCTCGTCTACCTCCTTCTCCTCTTCCTCTACCTCCTTCTTCTCCTCTTTGAGCTCCCCCTCTCATTCTCACTCTTCTTCTAGCTCCTTCCATTTTTGATGAATACAGGTGAACTCACCTGCTGCCTTTTATAGCACACCTGAGAGCTGCGTTTTCAAATTAGCACATGTGTGCTTCCACACCTTGTGGATGTGTTTTTCCAATTTGTTCATTAGTGTAGTCATTGGCAATCTGGGGCTTTGTAATGACAAGGAAGTAACCTCACAATCCTTATCTGTGTCTAAGGTGTCGAAATGTGTGTACAGTTGTGTAATGTTTTGCAAAAAGAGTGAAGCAGACATTGTGTGTAATGTTGTGCAAATCTGTGGCGGTGTTTTGCTCCTTGAAGTAGAATTTTGCAAATTGTGTGGAAATTTTTGTTTTAGAGTGTAAACAATCGTAAAAAACTGTAATAAAAACTAATTAAGAAGGTAAAATAGAGGAATTAGGGAGAATCAACAAACTCTCAATAAATTATTGCTATTGTGCAAATAGTATGTTATCATGCAATCCATAAACAGTCAATTAACCTAATTACTAATTAACCTGATTAAACCAAGCACCTAAGTAAATCTGTTGACATTTGTATGTAAGCCACAATCCAATGCCGTAAAATATTAAGTTCAATTGAGTTCAATTAGGACACTATTTCTTGAAGATCAAGATGTTTTCTGACTCTTTTAACCTCAGAAAAAGTTAGAATGTGGGAGAATGTGAAACTAGTGCAACTGTCATAAGTAGCCATACATAAAGAAAGAAAGAATAAGAAGAAGTGTGGGAGATCACAGAATTGTCTTCGGCTTAGGATAGAGGTAGAGATTCATTGTACGCAGAAGAAAAACAGCATGTACTTTTCAGAAATCTGCTTTGTACAGATGGATGGAGGACAAACTCTTGTTTACAAAAACAGCAAAGAAGAAAAAAAATTCTGTCAAAACAAAAATCTTCGTATCACATTTCTATTGCGCTTTTGCCACAGGCATTTGAGAGACTTAACATTTTAGAGGAGGATTTTATTGACTGACTAGACTAGAGGAAGATACATTTTTGGACTTCTCAGTACAAGTGTAACACAACACAGGATACTAAGAACAGCATCCCTAAAGTGATGCTTGAGGGGAAGTTGCTCTCAGGGACTAGGGACTAGACGAGTCAAGATTAAATATAAATATGTAAAGCTAAATACAGAATTAAAAAAAAAGGAGTGCTGAGGCTAAGAGGACTGGGACCTGAAAGTTGCAGCAAAAGCCACGAAGGGTGATTTTAAGTTTTCTGGATCTCAAAGTGTTATAACAAAGTGAAATAACTATTTACAAGTTATCCCAAACCAACTAGATGTAGCACAATAACAGTTTGAGTAACTGTTGTATTTTGTACTTATTTACTACAGTAAAAGCAGCAATTGTTGCAAAATTACAAAAACTAACCATAAACCAAATCCAAATGTAATCCTATAGTATAAGCACATGTTGTTAATTAATATTACTCAGTATGAAAATTTATAATTACAAAAATAAAGTGAACCCACTTATCTTAAAAAAAGATCTTTAATGATATGAAATACAGAGTTTAATAATAACCAGCAATAAAATAAATGTCTTTTTATGTTGTTGCAAATTATTGTTATATTTGTATACTGTATGTCACGAAGGGAAGGCGAGCGGATTCAGATGCAAACAGTTTATTGGACACACACACTCACAGTACAGGTAGGCTGGGTCGATGACGGCAAACGAGAACATCAGAGGCGAAGGCGAGAATACAAGGCAATGGTCAGACGAGGGGCGAACACAATCCAAAGGGGCAGAGACGAGAGAGAATATCAAAGAGCAGGCTGGGGTCGTTAATCCAGACAAGGCAAACACAGGAAACACGGAAAACTCAGGGAAACACGGGTCGCTTGACAAGGGGGGGGGGAAACACAGGTACATCCACAATGACGAGCGAATTACAAACAGACAACCGGAACTTAAATACACGTAGAAACTAGGTCAGAGGGTGGAGCCAACAATGAAACACCATGACAACAAATGAGTGGGCGGCGACATGAGTACTGAATGAGAGTTCATGAATGAAAACAGACACAAACGCACACAGTTCGTTGAGCGCTGGAGTGCCATTCGGATTCTGGACTGGCACATCCAGTTGACCTTGACAGTATATACACGGTATTTTCTATTTAGAATTTAATTTACAGTTCTTGAATTTATAAATTTAAATTATAGTTAAAGTAATGTTATTTACTGTATTATTTATTTATTTGTTTTATGCTTTTTGTACTTTTATATACTGTCCAGAAAGTGGCCACAGTTTATGAAAGGGTCACTTATGATAAACTTTGAATGATGAAGGTACAAAGCTAAATTCAGCATTTATCAGTTAATGATTATACCCGATAATGATGATTTTATTGCCACAAATTTAACAGAAATGTTTGGTGCGCTCTATATAATGTCTACTGCAACTGCATGTTTGTATGTAGTTTCAAACTGGAGCAGTGTGAACTTTAAATGGCATTTAAAGTTTTTGGGGAAAGGTCTTGTCATTATTTTTGCACTTCGTACTGAGTCTGGTGGTCAGCTGTCCATTCCTCTTACAGTACGCCTCTCCTCTTTCATCAAGATGGGACATTTGAGGGACGGCATCATTTCTCACTGCCTAATCTTGACACCCCCAATTATTGCCGCTCTTGCCTGCTAAAGATTAGTCAAAAGCCTCAGTGTCCCGAGGCAGGCCATATTTTCACAACCCTGTCAGTTTCATAGTGCTATAACTCAGTATAAGGTCAGCCAAGAGCCACACGGTTAAAGAGAAACAGGCCTAGGGTTAATTGAAAGACTTTGTACCTGGCATCTGCCTCACTTTCGACAGCAAGCGCTGAAGCAGTCCACTAGGTGTTAAAGCCATCATGCCATTTAATGGGATCCTCTTCATGTAATGTGAAAAGCTTTTACCAGGACACCTTTTCAAATGATGTGTCTGGAGCTGGAGGGGTCTCGTTGCAGACATTTCCCCCCGGCTTGAGATGAGCCCTCTTTAGTGATTCTGTGACTCGACTGTGCTTTCCAGTAGCCAGGGTTTGCTAAGACAAAGCAAGGACATGGAGTAATATAAAAACTGTCAGTTTACATGACGAAGTGGTGTTGTGCGGAATGATTCTAACAGTGCATTGTTAGAGAGGCGCGATTTGCTGCCGCCATGCTCAATAAAGCTAAATAAAAGTGCAGATAAAAGGGCCAGATACAATGTGATGCCGCAGCCGCGTGGCGGGGGGAAAGCAGCCGCTGATCCATGGCCTCTATTATAGCCTGTGTTTAGCGACACAAATGCTCTCTCTTGGTGCTCCTTTCACCCTTGAAGACTTCAGCCCCTGTGTGTGTCTGTGAAAAACATTTAGATCACTCACCCACAAAGTCAGGCTTCTCCATCTTTCTTCCCAATGCTGTGAAAACTAGATCATTGGTAAATGGTAATGTCTACAGTATGTAAAGATCAAAAACAGTTGGTAATAAATATTTATGTGTTTATAATACACACACACACACACACAACATTTATTTTATTGGTAAATGTTAATTTATTCATATATTTAGTCATTCTTAAAACATGTTCAGCAATTGTAACTGCTCCTAATATATATATATATAGTATACATGCATGTTCAAATGAAAATGTCATGGGGATTAATAACTGAATACATTTAACACTTCCCCTTTAATTTATTTTATCATTATTATGTAAAATCTATGACACATATTGTCTTCTCACTGCATCTAAAACAGTGTGTCTATAAGGGTTCAATCATTAATATGCTGTAAAAATAATACTTTTTTAATGATAAAAAAATTACTTTTTATGAAAAACAACACTTAATTATATCTTATATCAATATATAAAAACCAGGTTGTTTTTATTGACAGATGCATGTTTCATAAGGTTTCAAAGTTGTGTCCTCACTTTTTGTCAACACTGTCAGACATTGATTTAAAATGTAATAACATCGTGGAATATCAGGGGCAGCTGTCACTCAAAAGGACCCCCTCGCCACATTCCTCCTCTACAGAGTACATCACTGTCAGGTTTTATAGTTTTTTTAATGCTAATGTTAATATTTCCTGATTCCATTTTCCAATTTATGAGGTAATTATTTGAAATATTTAGATCATTTTATTCTCCTGAAGCAGATTCCTTTAGTAACTACTGTAGTATGAACAGAAAAGAATAATAATAAATAAAATAACAGCATGAACTCTTTTGTTGTTTTGTGCAAGAAATGACAAAAATACTTTTATGATATTTCATTATGATATTTAATTTTTGTGGTGGAATTGCTGGTCACGTGTGTCTACATCTGCTAACATGAGAATGTGTTTTGAAATGTTGAATCAAAGTGTAAAAAAAAAAGAAGAGAAAAGTTGGGATGTTGTATCAAAGCAGTTCAGTAGCAGTATATATAAGATACATATATGTAGTTTCATTTTAGTGCAACGTTTTATTTGTTTAATTTTGATATGGCTGCGTGTGTGTGTGTGTGTGTGTGTGTGCGTGCGTGCGTGTGTGTTTAATAATCTTGTACTGTATATGGAAAATTACATACTGTACAATACATTGTGCCTTATTTTTATGAATTTTTCAAAATGTATACTAGTAAATGTGATAATGTATATTCAAGTAACTAAAAACTTTAGAAATGTTTTTTGTGTGTATGTTTATACATCTGACATAATTTATTTTTATTTAGCATTACCATTTACTAATGATTAATTAATATATATTCATATCTATTCACTTTTTTTTTTTACACCCCCTAAAGATTAATCAAACAAGTGAAGCATTTCTATTTCAGTTTACACGTGTAATGTATGTTTTCTCTCGTTGTGCTTGTTCCACAGATACAGTTTGGTTTGATCAGCAGATGTTCACAGTCTTTAGCTTTTTGTTCTCACTCCACGTATGTCTGCTTGGACTAGCCATGATGGATGAAAGCTTCCCAGAGCTGGGCCAGTCGCCAGCTGACTGTGGGCAATGGATTCACCCAGTGTCAACGTGATTAGCTCTAGTGCTGCAAGCATGTTTGAACGCCAGGCACAGGCACATAGCTCCCTCTGTCTCCTGCATCCAGGAATCCAGGTGTATGCACGAGTGTGGGTGCAGGAGGTTTGAGTGTATGTTACTGTGTGAAAAAAAGAAAGCACAAACCAGAGAGTCAGGACCGTGATTTGCTCATATAGTCATTTTTTTGTTCTTGTGGCATGACATCTGCTCCAAATTGCAGCTTATTCTGTCCAAAAGCATCCCACTTGAGACGGTGTGACCGACATGTAAAGTGACCAGATATATAACGTATATGAAAATAAATGAAGAAGCATTTTTGTGTTGAACATGCTTGCAGCTGGTCAGTGAATGCATTGTGGGCGGTCTGTCCCACGGTGCTGCCCATTACAATCTGATCCTGTCTTACATTTGCATACTGCCGCAGCTCAACAGACGAGGTACAGGTGACCATCAGTACCCACACATATCCCCCTCACCACACTGCCCCTGCAGCTCTCCTCATTAGTCACTGCTGCTAGAAGCATCTCTTCAACAATATAAAACATCATCGCAGCTCCTCCAAGCAATTTTTAAAATTGGAACCTTTAGACAAATCATTATATATATATATATATATATATATATATAAATCACACACACGCACACACAATCAGTCAATAATGTATATAATATAGTTTTTAAAGTGCCCCTTTTATGGATTTTTGAAAACAAGCTTTCAGTGCAGTGTGTAACACAGCTCATAGTGAATGAAAGCATCCTGCAAAGTTTTACATTTAAAAGTGCACCATGTATAAAGTTATTGTCTCTCAAAAGAAAGACTTGTTACCATCAGTAGGGTGGGTCAAAAGTAAAACAATACAAGCTAGATTTTGTTGTTGTTGTTGCTCTTGATTTATTAAATACATCTGACTATGACCTTGTTCATATTTAACAGCAAACATATTTTGTTTTTTATCTTTGCAAAAAAAAGTATCATGTTTTAAAAGTAACCTAACAGTACAAACTTAAATTTGGAATATAATTTTTTCTTGGCAATGTCAATCCATTTTATATATTAATACATTTACAGTATGAACAATATAAAAGGTTTTAATTAATTAATTAATTTATTTATTTTGAATGCTGCAGCACACAGAAAGTCACCACAGTGGGACAAAAGTAACAAGTGTTACCTCCTGACATTTAAACTCGATTTACTTTTATATACTGACAAATTGACAAGGCAAACTTTAGAATGTGTTACTGCACTAAATAACATGTCAATTGATCATTACTGTGAAACATGAAATGAGAAACACAATTTGTTATATATATATATATATATAAAAAAAAAAATACTGCTTCAGTAATTTACTTTCGGCTCTGGAAAACTGCTCTCTGACGTAACTGCGGGAAACTAGAACGAAATGACGTGATATTCGGCAGCTCCATCAAAGGCTGCGTGCTGAATGTGCTGTCATAGCTTGGAATGCAAATATAGCCAGGGCTCTGAGAAAATTACTTTGTTACATTCGCCCCACGTTAGCTTTTGATTATGTTGATCATTTAGAGTTTGGCGAATCAAATATCATACAGTATACTTTAATGGGTCAAGGAAGGTTCGTTACTGCATCCGTGTCTCCTGTTTAATTAGCAGCAGCCTGGTCTTGCAGCTTCTGACAAACTTCAAAGTTTGCAGGCCTCCAAGGTCTGTGATTGCTTAAAGCGTGACATGTGTGGCGGAGGGGATGATTAAGAAAAATTAGCTCTTCTCACAGCGCTGTCAGAGAGCTAAAGCCCGAATTACTGGCTTTGAATCTACATTTAGGCCAAAGAGGGTCTCAAGATAGTTGTTTTCTGGGAACGATCAGAAGTAATAGCTGAAGATTATACAGAAGGAAGTGGACAGCATGCTTTCTTGGGAAACCATGCATGATGATATTATTCCGAGGTTTTGAGGTTACATTATTGCGACAGGCACTGAGGGTTCATGTAGCTAAAATATTTAAGCAACATGCCACAAGAGGCCTTGGTAAAATCATTTTAATGCATCTCATGGCTGCTTATGGCTTTTATAAAATCGTGGCATATAAATGGACACTAATGTGAGTAAAAGTATCACTTAATTGTAATTGTAATCACAATAAACAGGATTTTTAATTGTTAGGATAACTGTATTGGCTTGCTACCATTTCTTGCAACATAAATTTTAAATTTAGTGTTTATCTGCTGTTTTAGCAGATTCAATTTGAAAAACTGTCAGTGAAACAGTACACTTTAGAAATAAATGCAGACCAAACTTTGCTTCTTAATGATGAGTAGAACGTATTTTCCTCAGGTAACCATTTCAGTGCTAAAAGGTTTCGAGAAGGGTAACCGAATACAAACTTTCAGATTAATAATGTAGATAGTAGCCACGTTTTCATGCGCAAATTATCTTTAATCTGATCGTGAATCGGATTAGAACTGTACTGTGCACATGGACCCT
>JAUCMS010000049.1:12510743-12525215 GCA_032357445.1 Enteromius radiatus | reverse complement strand
GTCACTAACAATACCCTAGAAACTGCATAGCAACTCCCTGGCAACCACCCACAAATCTATACCCCCATATCAATCAGCCATAACCCTCCAGCAACACCTTAGAAACTGTCAGTCACTAACAATACCCTAGAAACTGCATAGCAACTCCCTGGCAACCACCCACAAATCTATACCCCCATATCAATCAGACAGAAATACTTTGGCAGTCAGTCACAACCCTATAGAAACCCCCTGGCAGCCAACAACAATCTCAGAGCAACCGGAAATAAACAAGCTGTAAACCACCCCAAAACCCAGCAACAACTGCATATACAGACACAGGCAACCACCCACAATCCACATATAAAGAAAAAACCTAAACAAGCCACCACACAAACCCTAGCAGCTGCACAGAAACACCTTAGCAACAACCCACATTCCCATATATCAGTCAGAAACAGCCTGCAACCATGCAAAGCCAACTAACACATGGATATAAACACCCTGTCAATAATTTACAATTTCACAGCAACCACATAGCAACTCCTTAGCAACCACCTGCACTCCAATCAATCAGATAGAAACACTCTGGCAACCCCACACAACACACTAGTAACCATATATAAAAACTCTGGCAACCACATGCAACCCCAAAGTATATACTGTAAATCAGACAACCACAGAGAAACCCTAGCAACTCCCTGGTAACCACCCGCATTCCCATACAGTATATCAATCATACAGAAAAACTCACAAGAACTTCACACAACACACTAGCAACCACATACAAACACTCTGGCAACCACACACAACCCTATAGCAACCACATAGCAACTCCCTGGTAACCACCCACACTCCCATACAGCATATCAATCAGATATAAACACTTCCACGCAGATTGAAGCATATAAAGCCTGACAACCACCTACAACTCCACAGCAACCGCAAAGCAACGTTCTGGCAGCATCCAAGGATGATGGCAGGGAGTTTTGCATGGTCAAACACAGCTGACATTTTCATCTACTACTGCGAAAATTGAGTTATTTTTTAAATATTGGACCTCATTTCTACACAGTGCTTGAAGTTATGCAAGAACATCAGTACGTGGGATGTCTTTTCTCTCCAGAAACGGGCCTACTGTTCAGGAAATATAAAACTATAAATGATGGTTATTGTCTACTGATGAGGTGGTAACTGCAGCACTTTCAGCCGAAGTATTTGGACCGTCTACTGCATTCAAAGCGAGGTATGCATGCAGTCGTTTCAAAAGGACATCATATATCGATCTCATCCTGTGTGGGCTCGTTGTGTCTGGCTGAGTTTAGAATAACACAAGTATGTCTCTTCAGAGTGGAGTTAACACATTTTGAAAATAAACCTTAGAAATCATTGCATCATTACAACAATAACAACACATTACGCTTCAACTTAACTTAAAGAAGTCAACGCGTCAACCACTCTACATGCAGAACACACTGATGCCAAACCGTAAAACAGATGGAATTTAAAGGCTTAATAATGAGATTCTGGAATATAATAACCCTCGTCTTATCCTTTTTACAGCTTCTGAGCAGACAGGGACAATAGAGAAGGAATGACAGAAGGTCATGTTCAACGACTTGCCGGTGTGCGCAAAGACTAAATGTATCGATTGCCCCTCTTTGTTCCAGCGTTCAGCAAGTTCTCTACACCCCTACAGGCACAAAAAGGGAGTGGGTGGACATTACCGATAAAAAGCAATTAATACCTGCAGTCCATAATTAGAAGATATGACAAAGTAAGAGAACTTTTACTGCAGCCTAAACAAAAGACTCTAGTGTAGGAGGGCTCAGTCTCTTTTAGCATCACCACACAAGGGTAATGGACTCCTGTTGGACACTAGAATAAAATAGAATAGAATAGAATAGAATAGAATAGAATAGTTTGGAAAACTGTAGAGAAAGAAGAGGTGTCTAATATTAAGAATCTTCAGAGGTTCGACAGTAATAAATTAGCCAGAAGTGAGGTGTTTGATATATGGGCTTTCTGGAACACCTACGCAAGACAAAATGTCAAGAGAATTAATATAATCCTGTCTTTCATCATGTACTCCGTCTTATGCTAAGCATGTTTCCCATTCACTTCTTTAATGTTTTATTTTTTTAATGAGGTATGAGGTTTCCCAATACTGTTATTGTTTTAAAAAAAATAAAATTACTTTAATATAATAAATATCTATAAGTAAATTCCTTTCAAAGTGTGTAACATGTGCTTTTCTGAATTTGACTATAAGCTAGCAATTAGGAAATGTGTTTCAACTCTGTTACTGTCAACCCAGTTACAGTCAACCCTGTTACTTGTTAGAGTTGGTTTGAAGTGGTTTAAGCTGGTCCTGAACAGAAACTAGTTGCTCAGGACCAGCACATGAACAGCTAATGACCAGCTTAAACCAACTCTAACAAGTAACAGGGTTGACTGTAACAGGGTTGACAGTAACAGAGTTGACGGTTTCAAAACATACCTAACCAGCATATAATGTTATTATTATTATTTATTTTCTCAACAGGGCAGGATAGAATGACCAATCTCAACAAAACCATTTTTCCCCATAACTCATTGTCAATAATGCATCCATTTTAATTTGATTGCAAACAAGAGCAAATAATTGCCATGCGGTCACCCTACAGTACCAATCCACCTGTCACTCGAGTTGTCACACCCTTAATTATGCAGAACTTTAAGGCTTAATATAATTTAAACGGATGAGTCACTGCCCTCACAGTTTTCATGAAGGGCAAAATTTGATTAGTTGTACAGATGGGGAGCCAGCCTCTAGCAGAATGAATTTTAGTTGCTTCCATGTTAGTTTCACCCTAAATGCTTCCAAATAGTTGCTAGTGTTCTCTGGCTCGGTTTTTGGCACTGTATAGCAGTATGCTAAAATACATCCAGACACCCTAGCAAACATATGCTATATGCTAAAAACGGTATAGCAACATGCTTAGGTGTTCTTATAGGTTTTCATCTCTAATATTGTGGTATGTATGATGCATTTATGGCTCGGATCTCTCCTTCAGTGTATATCTATAATCATCCGCCAGTGTTCTTAATTGTAATGTAGTCAAACTTAATTATGAGCAGTAGTAACAGTGATACTTGCATTAGCATCTTATTTAAGAAGAAGACAAAGAAAAATAATTAGCGTGATCAGCAGTAGGGTTGCCATTTTTTTAATGCTTGTGCCTCTTAAAATTTGTCCTCGTGCCAGTCTGGCACAAGCCCCCATTACCCATCAGCCCTGAGAGACCAAGGATCCTGCCTGAGCAATCCAACCTGCCACAAGTTCTGGATAAATCTCAGTTGGAGGTTAAAAAAGACCTCACTTATCCATAACGCAGGCCCACAAGATCCCATCTATCCTGTAAACGGCTTTGTTTGTGACCAACTTGAGATTCACGTCTCAGTCTGGCCTGCATTGTGCCTGACCCATGGTCCATTGGGATCTGCAGTTTGTTTGGCCGCCGGCCAATCACTATGTCCTATCCAAGACCTCATTGGGACCGTGAGATGATACATCACACTCGCTCTCCAGTGCTGATTCAGGCTCTACGTCTTGAAAGATCAAAAAAAAATGGCTGCGTATTAAATTTGGATGACCTCTTTGGGATTGTCCATTTTATTTATTTATTTTCCCTACTTCGATCCTAATATCAGCAAAAGTATTTTCCGAAAGATCCACAAAACTCTGTTTGGCAGCTGTTTTTTAATGGCGGTCTGCCAGCGTATACATTAATGCATGAACAAATCAGACAGACCCTGCAGTTGTCAGAAGCAATCTCTGTCCACTGATGGGCTCCAAAGTAAGCAGAGTGAGGACACTGTCTTTCTTGGCCTGTTGCAGAAGTGTGGGAACAGCCATATTCAATGGAAGCTAATTATTTAATCTATTAACATTTCTGAACGCAGAGTGAACCGAGAAGCTAGAAGCTAAATTGGAAGAAGAAACAAATGCCCAAGTTCTGACGACTTGAGAAAGAGTGTGGGCCGGTGGTGTAGGTGTACCATGAAGATGGTCATAAAACTGTTTGAATCTCACGTGGGTATGTTGTAATTTCAAGAAATTCAGAAGAAGGAAAGGATGAGCAGTTTCTTGTGGGAGGTTTGTGGGAAAAGCAGGGCCCATTACCGTCTCATGGCAGTAATTATAGTAACTCTGTTTATGGTGTGTCCAGATGGCTTCTCCTGTAATGTTTCTAAAGTTTAACTTTTCAGTTAAAATCTGTCGCTGCTTGGAACTGCCAGATTTGGAAATGTATCATCTCTTTTCAATTGTTTTTATTCAGCGGGCCTGGGTTGTGATTCTATTCGAATGACGCAGACACCATCATTTTTGAATTTTCACACAGGTGTGAAGCGCTCTCCCTCGTTACCTGGCTCTTTTAGAAAGTGCAGGTGTTACACAAAGGCGTGACCGCATGTAATAATTGCATCTTTTCTGCTTGGGATGACGGCCCTTATTCACAAGAATGCGTTTAATCCAGTGAAAATCCAGACGGGTCTGTGAGTTGTTTCACTAAATGGATGCTGTAGACTGAGGAATAACAGGTGTACAAAATGTCTTTGGCTCTTTGAAATACAGCAGAGAGAATAGCTGGAGACCGAATGCTAGGACATTCCTTGATAAATGCTGGAGGTATGCCAGAAACACTGAGGACTGGTTTTCTTCTGGTATCAACGTCCGCCTGGGATGATCCAATCGCAGTGTGTAACCAGATTACAAATCTCCCAGTAGGTCTTGAGAACACTGGATCATTCAAAACCCATTCGGAAAGGGTTCAAGTCAGGTATGCAAATGGTCATATATGTAGAGAAACATATAGCATCAAGTGTTTCCTTTTAAAGGTATTAAATTGTCCAGGAAAACCAGGCTCTTCTTGGATAATTTGGGCATTTTATGAATCTATGATAATATTTTTGGTGCGCAAAGATAACACAATTTGTTCATCATTTCTTCACTTATTTATTTCTCCAACAATTACTTGCCAAATCTTCTTCTCTTTGCCATTTTGGAGAGTACCCCAGAACGTAATTGTGCACATACTGAACGTAAACAGCGCTGATTAAATTGATGATCTTCTGGGGTATTCTCCAAAAAGGCAGAAGACAGTAAATCGGGAAAAAAGTATTCTTGTAGCTTTGAACCCCTGATATCACATGGACTACTTTACCGATATCCTTGCTACATTTCTGTTACTTTGTTACAGTGAATGCGGTAATATCCTTGCTGTCTATGGGAGGGTCAGAGAGCTCTTGGATAAATCTTTATTTATGTTCAAAAGACAAACAAAGTTCTTCCGGGTTTGGAGCAACATGAATTTTTGGGTGAACTATCCTTTAAAGTCTTCCAAAGATGTTCCTACTTACATGATTGGATATGAAGTAAATGAAGGGCTTCTATTCGTTTAAGGTGCAAAAAACACATTATTTTCCACATACTGTACATTATTGTTTCTCCTCTAAGCCCCGCCTCCTGAAACAGGTCGATTTATGATTCTAAAACAACGAGCTGTGCTCTGATTGGCCAGCTATCCAGTGCACTGTGATTGGTCGAATACTGCAAGCTTGTGGAGGAAATGTTACAATCATTGTAACACTGAAATGAAAGGTTGTGAGTTGTGAAAAGTGGGGGTGTGTTTCAGCTAGCCATTGTTGGGAGGTGTGTACAAGTCATAACTTTTATAAAGAATATCTTGGTTTTGAGACTTTAGTCTTTGAAACTTCACAGATTTTCTTTATGCACCAAGAGTTTGTAACACTCCAAATAGAATTTGAAATCAAATCATATGACCACTTTAACAAACTTGACAAACAAATTTGTTCTAGAGATTTCGGTCTTTCCAGAGTTCAAGAAACCGCCCTTGTTTCACCTACATGGAGTCATTTCCAAGATGGATGGCAAGTGAAGCAACCAGTAACTGGATACACATTAGAGATGGATGTTAATGCCAGATATAAACAGCAAGCTTGGTTGACCGCTTATGATCAGATCACCCAGCGTGGGTGTTAACTCCAAATGTAAAGGTGGCTATGAGTCCTCAGACATAGGCTTTTGGTTCACAAGCTAGCAGAGAACAGTCATATTCTGTGATGACATAGAGAACCGCTTAACCCTTTCAGCAGTGAGTTTAAAATACTCCAGTGGTCCCCCCAGAGTGAGTTTTTTTAGGCAACCATTATTTTAGAACATTTGTCCTTACTGTTTCCATGGCGACGCGTCTTGCTTGTCATGTGACGCACCGTGAGCACAATAAAGCTGTGTGACAGACTGATCACTTTTATTTCGTTTTTTCTTTTTATTTATAATATTCACAAACTTGCTTACCCTGCCATGAACAATCTTGTATTATGATTCACAAATATATGTAAATAAGTGTGTTTTGTCATTTAAACACCTTTATAAATGATCGTGATCATGATATTGTTGTGCCGCAGATCAGAGAGTCCCATCAGTCGGATTTACAGCACATAAATTCATTATTTTTTTCCCGAAATACATGTAAGTATGTGGCCGGGGTGAAGCTTTACACTAAGTGTATATGATATGAGCACATTGGCAAATTAAATTTGAATAGATTGCTATTGTTGCTAACATAGACATCTGTGTGTATTTACAAGCTCTAAATGTATTGTTTCACTAGTGCTTATGTGTATTTAAATGTCTGAAACCTAAAATATGCAGGTTATTTGGTTAAGAGCACTGCATAGTTGTGATAATATGACAAGCACAGTGCATGTCTCTCTCTGGCTCAGCGCCAGCGCGACGTCACCGAACCTTCTGAATCCTATATGTGGGACCGTACTCCCAGGGGCACAGAAATAAAAATCCCATATGTGGGACCGTACCGCTCAACAGGTTAATAAAGTACTGGTCCTGCTCACAAGAGAAAACAAAAGCTGCTGTCCTTTCTGCTTGAAGATTGGAATGCTCCTAAGCACTACTTTGGGGACAGTTAACACACATAATGCCTGCTGACATTTTCCCTGGTTTATCCGACTTATCCTGCACTCTACTACCACCACCAAAAATCACCTCAGTTCAGGGGACTTTGTCAAATTATCCCAAAACTTACAATGTTTGGAAGAATGCCATTATACTATTGGAGCCAATGGTCTTCCTACATACCTGCAGCGTTGTAATGGCTTGTGACAGCTGGCATGTCCCAGTTCAATATGATGATGTTTGGGACTAAACGCCATCCCTGGGATGCTGCAGTGTGCAGGAACAAAATATTCATGGCATGTCAACTCCATTTGTCATTACATCAAGAACTATGGGGAGGTAGTCAACAGTGTCCCCAGCAAAAGATGACTGTGAAAGTAAGACTCAAGAAATGACTACTTTGTCTGGAACTACATTTGTTGTGTCTAAAAGTACAAGGCAGCGAAAGACAGTTGCTTAGATTGGATAGAAGAAAGAAAGCTAATCAGTATGCAGACATTACTGTGTTTTGAATGAATGCAAGTTAATCTTGTATATTGTCCCTGTTGACAAAAAACAACAACATTGGATACAAATGGATATTTCCATGCTGTATTTGTGTTCTACTGTATGTATTTTCATGCTTTTTGTTGGGTTTTGTGCTGTTAGCTTAGCGACATGCTAATAGTCTCTACCCCTTCTGAAACCATCATATGCTGGTTAGGTGTGTTTTGAAGCTGGTTAGATATAGCGGCATAAAGGACGAGCTTAACCAGCTTCAAAGCACACCTAACCAGCATATCATGGTTTCAGACGATGGTTTTTAGCATGTCGCTAAGCTAACAGCACAAAACTCAACAAAAAGCATAAAAATACATACAGTAGAACACAAATACAGCATGAAAATATCCATTTGTACTCGCATTAAGATATATTTATCAATAAATCAGTACAGTGCCAAAAAAATCTGTATGCCGCTCACAGTTAGCACAGTTAGCTGTCTTCATAAATATGCATAAATTGTTTTTGTTGCCACCTAAAATGCCATTTCTGTTTAACTTTCAGACTTAATGCATGCTAACTGTTGAGTTGCCAACATATTTGAAATAGTGGTTTAAAACTATTGCACAGTATATGTTTGATTAAAAAGACAAAAGCGCTACGAAACTCATACTAATTTGAACTGTGGCAGCAAAGTTAGGTGAATCATGTGTGAAGAACTGCAAGACAAACAGATACATGCTAACACTGGTAGCTGTCTGTCTGTATCCTATAATGAGTGCATGCACCACAAAACAGGCCCGGGCAGGCCAGGTGCATCATCATTCTCACTTATACCATAATGTGCAAACCAAACCTCAGATTAATGTTACCAAGATTCACCCTGAAAAGCTCACAAAAATGCAGGAAGCATTTGTGGATTAGCGTGCTAAATGCAGACTCTGCAAAGTTCATCCTGGGTAAGATTTCTGCTTGTTCAAGTTTTCATTAAAAATGCATTCTTGAACTTCAAACTGGGTAAGAATTCGAAATTGTCTGAAGGAAGCGTATACGGTAGCTCACAGATGAACGTGTGTGTGCTCCCGTTTAAACACTCGAAGGCTGCTTTATCAAAAAACTTGACTCTGTAATTAATCCAGTACTGGATTGCTTAAGCACATCAAAGCACACCTCGTCAAGCTATATATCGCTTATACAACTTCAAAGCAAAGGTATACAACAGTTATATATGTGCTCCTATGACTAATAATAATATATTTTTTAAAAAAGCTTCAGCGCTTTCACTTATCTTAAAAACGATAGAGAAGATGAAAGACTGTCATTAATGAAGCAGTGACTGAAATTAAGCCATATTTGCATTATATATTTGCATTATATAATGTTATTTTACATAGTAAAGGTCAAAATATAAACCATTTTCAATCTAATAGACATCTTCATACAGATGTCTCAGAAATCGCAGTCTCCTTATATTTATAAACCTACATATACAGTCTGTATTTATAGAAATGTACTATTTTTAGCCCTAGACCAAGAATTTGTATGTTGTCAATAAACCCTAAAACGTGCAATAAAAGCGCCTCCTCCTGGACATAAAGTGAATTACATCTCATCTTTGTTGAATGATAGATTCATAAATGAATGGTACTCAACCTACAAGCACTTACATCACTTAAGTAACAAATATATATATATATATATTATATATATATATTGTGCATCTGTATTAATGCTCTTGTGTTATTCGCTGCCTAAAATGATCAAGTGTGCCAATTTGTGTAATTTCTGTGCTACTTTAGAAAATGTGAAATAATAAATGACCCATTTCTAAAGGTTACCTTAAAGCCGTGTTTCCTTCAGCTTTGTGAAGTTCATTTATAAATGATTACAGATGTTTATCAGGTAAATTCTCTTTCCTCAGCCAGAATGAACACAAGTGTCACATCTGCCACGAAATCTTGGGATTAAGATCCTTGTGTAAACATAATGAGCAACACGCCAGTCAAACTTCAGCGGAAAACAAGCAGCATAGATCAATACACTCATTTTCAACCACGGTCTGCATTTATAACAGCATTCAACAATGGACTATTGATTTGGTGCCGGCCTAATACATCCTTTGGTTTATGAAAGTAAGCAGAAGCATTTGAGGACAAATTTTTTTCTGAATTCCAGGGGTCTCGCAAACCCTTAGGCAGATCACAGAAAGCTTTCAAAGCTATAATGGCCTGCTCTTGATATGACGCTTTCATGGTTTCCCAAATAGAGCTGACAAGGTTTTACTCGCTGACAGTTTATTTGAGCGAGAGCGAGTGAAATCTGCTCTTGGGTCTCGATCCGCTGGATTTACAAAAATCACTTCAGGATTCATTACTGCATCAACTTCTGATAAACACCTTATCATTTTTATTTGAATTATTACTCTGTAGATTATTTAACTACATGTATTTATATGTCCTTGGGAGGATTTTGTCTTTCAAACACTTTGTCTTTTTTTGTCATCTCTGCCTGTTTCACCAATATAATTATACTTGAAGTACCCCTATGATTTTAAAATGAATATTTTAATAATTAAATATCGCATTTGCATGCTCATAATGGTCACATGACATGTAAATAAACGTGTGTGTGTGTGTGTGTGTGTGAATCTATAATTGTAAAAGTCTGTTATCGCCAAACTCTGTTACCGAGGTAAAGTAACAGTGCTGACAGTAGTGTAACAGAATTGACATTTTTATTTAATTTTTCTTCCAAAAACTCCACCTACTGGCATAAATGCTAAGAACACATGACACTAATCAAAAGATGATTAACCCTTGTGCCTTCCTCTGGAAAATGTAATATTTTTAATTTTTAAAAATCCCAGCTTCACCGGAATGATATGTAATGTGTGCCCTTCTGTGGCACTTTGAATTTGAACACAGAAACAAATTGAGGGCATGATTCGAACAGGCTAAGTGGGCGTAAAAAAAATAGTCACGCTTATGGTCCTCGGTCAAAAATGACCGACCATAGAAAATAAATGGGAAATGGACAAAAACACACCAATCCAGAGAACAATTGTATACACAATCTACAAATCAATCACAAAACTGAAAACAACTTCACAGTAGTGAAGGGATGACACTATAAAACATCAAGAGTGTGACATAGACATATATCACACTCTTGAGCAAACATATACTTTACGAAAAGAAATGCTACATTCATTTTACTAGGGGGCAAAAAAGTTGCATTTCAGGTGTCCGGTCACCTTTGACCGCTAAGACCATGAGTGTGACTCCCAAATGAGGAAGGCTATGGTTAAAAAAAAAAAAAAAGAACTAAAGTGGGCGGGACTAATACGCTACATTCTATATGATTGGCGCATGTCTGAGGTTAGTGATTTGCATAAAATACACACTAACCATTCCCATATAAGGGTATACTGAACACCTTTTGTATTTCGTCAAACACATTCCCGGATAGGAAGTAGATTAAGCCAGGACTAGACCTTAAGAATTTTTAGAAACATGTCTTACAGAAATGCATTATCTATGAGCATTTTAAGACCAAACAATGGCAATGATGTATTTTAAGACATCTCAGTGCAAGCCTTTTCCAGTTTAGACAGCTCTTAACATTTATTTTAATCTAGGACTAGTCTTAAACCCTGTTCAGGAAACCGGCCCATGGTGTTTTACTTTACCTGTTCACAGACTCCAGAGCAATTTCAGAGGAGTCCTCCCATTCATATTTCAAAAGCCTCCTCTTGCTGACTTACAATCGGCTTAAATAAGATCTCACTTTCTAAAGCGGCACAATTATCCGTAACACCTGCACCGTGCCGCTGCGCTGACAGAGACTCCTCATCTTTAATTATTTCTAGCAAATGGACTGAATCCGCCCGCTTTTCTGCTAACACTCAATATATTTCAAACCCTTGCCTTAAACGTTATCGGGAGAAACCATGTGACCAGCAGCTTTCAGAAAGTAGGATTTCTGGCTTCAAAAGTAATTTATTAGAGCTGGATGCCAGATTATTTTAACTCTGAGGCCTATAATTAATAGCAACTTGCCACATCCTGCAATTACACAGAATAACAATGCATCGAACGCAAAGGTCACTCTCGTTATCCATATCTGCTGGGAACGCTGGATATCACTGCACCCCAGCGAAATACAAACAAGCCGGACGTCTGAATGTATATATAAATTTATTATTACTATTATTTACTAATTGTCATGTCATCATGATTTCTTCTTGTCTGAATTAGTCAGTGTATTTTTTTTTCCATCATGTATCAATATGCATCCAAAATACTTCATAGTACTTTTCTTTTGGCAACATTTTACCTCTTGATAAACTTTTCTTTTTTGGTTTGTTCGAATCAATGAGCGAATCAAATTGCCTTTGCCAACTGACAGCAATGTCCCAATTGATGTCAATAAAGCTTAACTATCCGAAACTATTCCTTTACATCAGACAGAACTACTAAATGTTGATGATGAGTATGTTTACTCAGCAGAAGGCAACGCCACACGACAGATGAGAACATATGCCAGCGCTACAGTCCTGCGCCGGCGGATGCCTCTTCACTGTAAGGTCTGTTAAGACTCGTTTTACAGGAGATAATCAACACCTGCTTGTGTGATAATGAAGCTTCTCTCTGATGGAAAAACTGGTGTTATGTAACAGGCCTCAGTAAGGTCAGAACGATGAACGCGGGGACTGGATGTAATTTGCGGCCTGACCTTTGCTGTCTTGAGGGATGAAGTGATTTGGCATGAGAGGTGTGAGCGTCACTTTTGAGGAATCAACAAGCTGACGTAAGATCATAACAATAACATGCTAAAAATGATTCTTAATGATCATGGCTTTCATAATGATTATGACATTTTTGGTCATAATGATTTTAAATATAAGTCTTAAGCCCCGTTCACACCAAGCACCATAACTATAAAGATAACTATATTCTGATTGGTTGTCAATGGTTATATCGTTCAAAAAAAATAAATAAATAAAAATAAAAAACGTTCTGAAAATGATTTTAAGATTGATGATTTTAAAACTGTTCGGGGTCACCAATGACTTCCTTTTTATTTTTTTTCTTCTACTATGGAAGTCAATGGTGACCCAAAACAGACTGGTTACATACTTTCTTCAATATATCTTCCTTTGTGATCGGCAGAACAATGAAATTCATACAGATTTGGGTGGGTAAATGCTGAAAAAAACGAAAACACAGTGGAAAATATAATGGATTTAATGGTTATAATGGGAATTGTATTGGTTTTAATGGAAAGTACAATGGCATCTACTGGTGTGTGATGCATACTATGGTGGGATGTTAAATCCTATTGGAAAAATGCCCAAAACATACTACAATAAGGAATTTTGTAATGGTTTTACTGGAAAAAAGTTAATGGTTCATAATGGTATTTTAATAGAAACCATTAGGATTTCTGTGATGATTTCTATTGTTTTTTTTTTTGTTTTGTTTTGTTTTGGGTTTTTTTAGGCAAGGAAAAGTGTAGAAACAGAAAAACTGTATTGCCATTAAGTACCGCTAGAGGGAGATATGTTCCCACCTCAGAACTTTTGAGCCTGTGTTCAAGAAACCTTTAAATGGACCCAACGTCTGTTAACAGCTTTTCACCCAAAACGAACCAAACCCTGTCAAACAGAGTCGGTCGTCAATAAAAGCAACTCCACGCTTGCTTCATCACCGAAAGGGAATTCAATTACACTCATGTATTGTCATCATTACTCTATCTGGGTGGCTGGAATACCTCGAGACCCCCGCGTGCCTGTCATGTCGCACTCGTGTACTGTCTGGAAGCCCTTCACACCTCGACACACTCCCCGCCGTCAGCCCGGTGAAGTGCGGACGGTTGCCGTGAATCTCAGGTATTTCTCATGGCTGTTAGCCTGTCTGTCTATTCTGACTCCTTTTGATTCGCTCAAGTGCCGTTGGAGTCGTAATAACATAGCTAAACAAAAAATATTCTACTACACTCAATCTTTAAAGCAAAGAACAGATGCATTTTGGGAAGTCAGCGGTTATGATCGTTGGGATTTTGGCATTGACGCGTTGAGAAGCAAATACAGGTGTGCACTACAATTGAGTAGAATAAATCACTCCAGAAAAGCTGTCAAAACCATTTATAGTTCTTTACCAGAGACAAATGCTCTTGCCAATTTAAGTTCATGTCAAAAAGAAGATGCCAATCATAGTGGCGTAAAAAAGGAAACATACTGACCCCCACCCCAGCCTTTCCTTTCACTGTATTAAAAACTGCTTCACCCAGACACAAAGGCTGGGGAGAAAACGTCTGTCATCATTTACTCACTCTTGTCACTTCAAACCTTTTTGATTCACACAAAAAAAGTATGGAAGCCTGTTTCTGCCACTGAATAAAAAATAAAAAAAAGGTTATTGCGACAGTCAGAGTCAGAATTGAGTGACATGAAGTCAGAATTGCGTTACATAAAATCAGAATTGAGTTACATAAAGTCAGAATTGAGTTACATAAAATATGAATTGAGTTACATAAAGTCAGAATTGAGTTACATAAAGTCAGAATTGAGCGACAAAATCAGAATTGAGTTACATAAAGTCAGAATTGCGTTACATAAAGTCAAAATTGAGTGATTTAAAGTCAGAATTGAGTGACAAAGTCAGAATTGAGTTACATAAAGTCAGAATTGAGTGATTTAAAGTCAGAATTGAGCGACAAAGTCAGAATTGAGTTACATAAAGTCAGAATTGAGTTACATAAAGTCAGAATTGAGCGACAAAGTCAGAATTGAGTTACATAAAGTCAGAATTGAGTTACATAAAGTCAGAATTGAGTGATTTAAAGTCAAAATTGAGTGACAAAGTCAGAATTGAGTTACATAAAGTCAGAATTGAGTGATTTAAAGTCAGAATTGAGTTACATAAAGTCAGAATTGAGCGACAAAGTCAGAATTGAGTTACATAAAGTCAGAATTGAGTTACATAAAGTCAGAATTGAGTTACATAAAGTCAGAATTGAGTTACATAAAGTCA
>JAUCMS010000049.1:12500057-12510643 GCA_032357445.1 Enteromius radiatus | reverse complement strand
GAATTGAGTGATTTAAAGTCAGAATTGAGTTACATAAAGTCAGAATTAAGTGATTTAAAGTCAGAATTGTGAGAAAAAAATTGAGTTTACGATTGCAATTGTGAGTTATAAGGTCCGATTTTGAGCGGGAAAAAAGACTGATATTTATCCCTAGCTCATAAGTAGTTTGATTACTGGCTGGGTTGTTTGCATTGATTTACTTAAATGAATCCGTTTTAGTAGAGACATTGTAGGAACTGGCCTACACTGTTTGTGATTTACACTGGGTCTACACTACCCTGTACACTGTTTGTTGAGCTGGATCATTAGAGTCATTAGGTATATTTGTAGTACAGTAGTTTAAAAAAAAAGCTCATTAACATATTTGTGTTCCGCAGAAGAGACATGAGAGTGAACAAATGATGACAGAAGTTTAATCCTGCATTTATGCATTCGCTGTGAATGCCTCTTATGTTTAACAATTCACTGAATGCCTCTACAACAATGGAAATAGGCGACATACGATGCCTGATCACCTGTGCCCATTTTTCACTGTCACATGACCACATTTACCATTGCCTTCATTCCACATGAGCTCAAATACTAGCGTATCAGTTTCAGCGCGGTTAAATATACACAGATAATTACACTGTTGTAATTAATTCAAAGAACCATCAACAGCACATATGAGCTTTTTGAGTTATAAATAAACAATGTGTCTCACAATGACATATATTATTGTATAGCTGCATTTAGGCACACCCAGATATTAACCATTTGCTAGAAATGTATTCGTAATATAGCCGCGCAAGGAAGGCAGCAGAGCTCTGGGACGGTTTGTAATCAACAGGAGGTCAAGTCTAGTGTTCAAATCATCTGAAATGAAAGATTTCTCCGACCCCGTGCGGCCCTGCGCTGCTCGTTACAAGACCGCAGAATATTGAGAAAGGCAGCTTCAGGCTCCCGCTGACTTTATATCATTTTTTTACAGCGGGAAAATTAATTAAAACATCCAGAGACGGAGAACGACTGCCAATAACACCTTCAGATAGCGAGAGACTGTCTGTCTACACGCACCTGTGGGAAGACTTCATATTTGAAAATCAGTTTACATTGGAAAATTATAAATTGAAAACTATAATAATGTCTAGTTTATCTGCTCTAGTTACTTTGAATTTGAAGTTAGGAAATGATTTTGCATAACGTTTGTCCTGTGTAGTTCATGATGATGATGATGATAATAATAATAACAATGCATTTACTGTGTTATTATATATATATATATATATATATATATATATATATATATATGGATGGACGTTGTATTTCCACTAGGTGGCAGTATTTCTCAGGACATGTCAGTTTGCCCTGTTTGCAATGTATTTATTCATTCATCTATTTATTGTTGAGCAATATGATGCATAATGCAGAAAGTCTTCGGTCTGGGTTTTAAGCACCTGAAGACTGTTAGATGAGTCCGTCCGCTGTAGCCGAATGGATTTCATTGTGCAAATGGATTTTATAATGTCTATAAAATCAGAGCTCCTCTGCAGGCAAATGAGCTGTAAAGTTGATCAACTTGATCACAAAATGAGATGAGACTCTTATCTCATCATCATAGTTTTAGCATAACTAAAGTTAACCGTCACGTATCCTTAATTTAAAAAGGATGATCAGTAGCACTTTATAGGCTAGGTCACACTGTAAAAGAGTGCTTAATAAACATTCAATTAGGCAGTAACTTCCATATAGCCTATTATTTATTCTATATTTGAGGCGTGTTAATGAGTCAGTTATTAAGTGTTAATGAATGTTTAAATACATTAATAATAATAAATAAATAAAAAAAACATGTTCTTGCTGTTCTGTCTTGATTTACGATGCTTCGGGATCTTCGATTAATCGAATCAAACGCTATGTGGATGACTGTCAAAGTAAACGTTCATGCAGAATCAAATCTCATTCATTCATTCATTCATTCTTCAGCCCATCACTGTCAAACCAAATCTTGTCATATAGATATATATATATATATATTTTTTTTTTCTGCAGTGGGTAGATGCCAAATAGCATCCAAGTACAAAATTGTTTTTATTTTTTGTTATTTAGTTAGTTTGTTTTTCCAGTCACGTGCTGTCGAATCTATTTTGAACGCAGGCGAACGCTGTGTTTTCAGTTCGATTTTCCCCCAACTACGTCGAATCAAATCGAGTCTTCGTAGGGAATCGAATCTTCTTCATTTTTTAAAATTCATGAATCGAATCCTTCGCCAAATGACTTCAGGATAAAATAGACACTTGCGCGAAGAACAGTCACATATTATGGCGTGATGGGGAAAAACGGTCAGGCACATTTCTTATGAAATAATCGAGAAAGGACAGTGGCTCAAAAGAAGAAACCAAAGCAGGGCGATTTGTCCTCTCGGCATACGCGTTGTTGTTCTTTTTAACCCTCGTTTGTCTTTTGTAATTGGATAGGATGGTTCTATCTCCTTTAGCCACCCCTTCTCTGCGCTCTCTCTCTCTCTCTCTCTCTCTCTCTGACATCGGGGTTTTCTCTCTTACAGTAAGCGCCTGGCACTGACAATGTGGACATCAGCGGGGAATATATAGTGTATCGTCTAAATTCGCATCGTGTTATCAGCGCATTCAACTTCATTATTCCCAGGTAAGACGGCATTGTTATGCCGGATATCTTGCATTTCGCATCTGTGGATGTTTTGGTAGAAGCATCCGCTGTTAATCTGATCCGGTCAGAAGTGAGAGATGGTTCAGAATCGCGCTGTTATCCCGGCTGCTGCTGCTGTTGTTATTATTATGGGAATAATACGCGTTACGCGCCGCGTACCGGTCCGGTTCAGCACTACGAATATAAGTTAAACAACTAATATAAATAGAAACGGCGAACTTTACACATTTGTGAGCGTTTTATGCAGCAATGTACCACGCAGCTGTTTGAACGTGCCGTTAAATTAGCATTACGCGCAATATTTACCGCCCGTGATGATTTTTTGAAGACGAGATCAAGTTGACTCGCAAATTTAGATTGGCTGATTAATCAGATTAACTAGCAATGCAAAGTAAAAGCTGAACCAACCCAGCCCTGCTAGTGATTTAAGATTCAGCGTAGATTATTCATTGGTTCTTTGCAGCACTTTAAGGTCGAATTGTTGGTTGTATAAGGTGCTGTGTACAAGGGTTTAATGCAACACCTAAAGAGTTCTTTCTAGTTAAAGCGTCTTCATCAACCTTTTTTGGTATTTTGAGTTGAAGCCTGTGTTTGTGGTCCGGATTGAAGTTCATAGATAGGATTGGTGGCCAGATGCCAGAGGTCTGGCTGATCACTCCTTCTGGACATCTGATTTGATTTCGGATGCCCTAATTGATTAGGTTGACCGGGAGCCGAACCCACGCAATTAGTGCACATACTAATTTGCTTGGGTCAGTGACTGAATGACTGAGCATCTTTGTAATTGAACTGGTCCAAGGAGAGTTTATTGGCTGTTTGTTGTCGAGAACACTTCGACTTGGGAATCATTTTCAACGAGAATCAAACCTTTCTTTTTTCTTCGCTCATCACGCCATTACTCCAATCAAACAGATGTATGTACAGAGCCATGTTTTGATATATCTGTCAAATATATTCCAAATAACTACCATATCTATCTATATATATCACGATAATATAACACTGAGTCGCTTTAACTCATTTTACAAATAACTGCAAAAAGATGAATTGAATTATACATGAAATTGTGCGATGTTTATATCATATTATAATGCAAACGAAGGACCCACTGATATTTGTGTAACTGTTACACATTACTAGGAAATAATAGAGTTGATCAGTGATTGAAATTGCTCTCCATCACCCAAAATAAAGCAAAAGCTGAACTGCGGCAGCTGAGCTTGTAATGTAGAAGAAAAAGCTCATTGTGCTCGTGGCTTTTTCTCTGCTAAACTGTTTGGCATGTGAGCAGCTAATACTTCTTCTCCGAATGGCTGAATAGAGATCTTTGTTGCCGTTCTTTTGCCTCCGTCTACAGCTTTGAAGTTAACTCTAGGATATTAATAGGGACGTGTTCGGAGTTGGTCCTTATCGGCTGTTGAGATGTCCTTCAAAATTGCGAACTTGTACGAAATAAGACGTAGCGGCGTAATTGTTGCCGTTAAAAGTTTTGACAAATCAAAGCACATTAGCTTTGGTTCTTTGATTAAGCCCCTTGTCAACTCATAAAGCAAGTTCACGAGAAAACAAATTGCCTCTCTGGTCGAGGAAATGAGGAGGCCGAAAAAGTGATGAATGACTTGAGAAGAGGATGAAGTGTAAACACGCTTCCAAAACAAAGCCGGCTTTGCTTGGAAGATCTTCAGACCTCCTCGTCGAAGCACCTAAGACTCAAAGGCACTGGGCGTCAGACAGGCGATTAACTGCGTTTTAATCTGCGCCAGGCCCTTTTCTCCTCGACGTTCTGATCTACAACGCTATTTTTAGGTCCACAAAACAAGCCCGCTTTCCCCCAACCCCCTAAAAACACTGCAGGCGTCTGTGAGGAATCCAGCGTTCGAGATAAGGCTGCTAAGTTTGTCAGCGTGACATGCATGTGATTCATGCAAATTCTGCCTTGTCTCTGTCGTTTTGTTTGTTTCGGTCGACTTTGGTGCGTCACGAGGCGGCGGGGAAAAATCAGGAGAAGATATTGGCCTCTTGCAAGTACGCTGGCATGAACAGCCCTGGCATGTGACCGTCAAAACTCTTACCAGTGGGGCTTTGAGTCGAGTTTAAGGCATAAGATTGGGTCTTTATGAAATTATAAACCCATGTGACTTTCTGTGGAACCTGAAGGAGGCATCTGCAGCTCTTTCCAATACAACGCATGTTTCCAAACTCACAAAAAGATTGATTGTTTCCCAAAAATCACGAAGGAGGGCATTTCCGCTTACGGTTATTTGAAGCTTTTAATAACGAGGCAGTTTTGAGTTAGTCGTTCAATAAAATACGCTCATTTTTTAAATTGTTTAAATCTTTTATATGGTTTGCAAACAAATTATGAGTATTTTAAGAAATAAGTGAAGTTTTTAGGGATGCACAATCAATATATGCATGCTAAAAATAAAATAAAATGTTAGCATCTGCCAATATTATTGTATTATTTTTATTCATATATTGTGTATGTGTGTGTGTATATATACAGTATATATACTGTACACACAAACTACCGTTCAAAAATGTGGGGTCAGTAAGATATTGAATGGTTTTTAAAGATGTTTCTTCTGCTCAAGGCTGCATTTATTAGATTACAAATCCAGAAAAAAACTGTAATATTGTGAAATATTATTTCAATTTAAAATAACAGTTTTCTGTGTGAATGTAATTTATTCCTGTGATACAAAGCATCATTACTCTCAGAAATCATATATATATATATATATAATGTTGTTTCAGCATATGTTGACTATATTGATCGGATATTTAATGCTGCATTTCCTTCTTTCTGAATAATTTTAACACTCTTCAATTGTTGCATTTAAAACTGATAAAAACCTAATGTTTTATTTATTTGTTTCGTTTTTATTATATATCGTTATTGAGTTTTAAAATAAGCATTTATCAATTATTGGTCAAAACACTGACAAAAAGTTTCCAAGGGATTTGTTATTATTTATTGTAAGTATTAATCATCATTGACTGATTGATTGATTTTTGTCTAAATAGCCATTTATCAATTTTTGGCCATAACAAAAATTTTAAATATTGTTTTGTTTAATGTTTGGTTATATGTTTGTTTATTATGTAATATATTAGACAAATTATTGCATTTAAAAACAGCTATTTATATCTTATCAACCATAATATGAATTATTTAAAATAATCATTGACTTAATAGTATCTATCTATCTGTCTGTCTGTCATCTATTTATTGTTTTATTGTTCTATCGTTCTGTCTAACGGCATCAATCTATCTCTTCATCGATCTATCTATATATCATTATATTGTTCTATCTATCTATCTATCTATATTTCACGAGTTTACGCTTCCTTATGATAATAATAAATAGTAGAAATAGATTGATTGATTAATGCGATGCCAGCTGTGGTTAATCATGCGTGCGCGCTCCTCCCGAAACTTGTCTATCAGCATCACATCTATCTTTCTATCTATCATTCTATTTATTGTTCTATCGTTCTGTCTATCTGTTAATTGATCGATCATTCTATCTATCTATCTATCTATCTATCTCTATGGAAAAGAGCTGCGTGAAGATTCTTCAAAACGTCTTATTTCTGGTTTCTCAGCACACGGGTTTAGAGTGAAGCGAGGGTGAATAAATCCTGACAGAAATGTTGTTTTTTGGTAGCTTTCCCCCTTTAAGTAAGACGAAGCCAGCGTATTGACAGATTGATAGTATAATAATGGCTTAGCGTCTGTCGTATGAGGTAAACAAATTAGATCCATTGAGTCTTGTGGAAAGAGACAAAACTTGCTGTCACGGTGTGTTTGAGGCAGACTCTCCTCCTATAGCACTTCCTCCAGCTGCACTTGTCAGCTTACATGAGGACATTTTTCCAGTCTGCTACATTTATAGGTAATGCTATGAATTTTATTTTTGACAGACAGCGTTTTCCAGCCTTGTCCACTGGTACCTCTTTTACAAAGCTTTTTTTGCGGTATGCACAATATAAATACATTTTATTTAGTTGTAAATATAGCATATTGTACATTAAATTAATGTGTATGAATGTAAAATATAATTTACTAGCAATTTCTATGTTTTTAATTGTGTACAATATTTTTATACAAAATATTTCGAATGTGAGTTTTGTTTATTTGTTTGTTTGTGATTTTATTTTACAGAAAATAAATAAATAATAACAGCATTAACAAAAACATGCTACTTAAGGCTTTCAAAAATGTTGCATTTAATTCAATGTTACTCATTGTTTTTTTTTGTATTTCAGACAAAAATAAATAAATAAATAGTGCTGTCAAACGATTAATTGTGATTAAATGCATCTAAAATAAACATTTTTATTTACTAAATTTAATGTGAAATGTTTACATTTATTTGTTTATATTTTTATATTTTATATTATATATTTAATGCATCTTTAATGCATTAATGTGCCTGTAGACAAAATAGTATCGCAACTTTAAGACATGAACTGCGCACATTTAAATCATTGCATTTTTCATAGTAAATTTTCCCATTCATCATTTTCATTCTTGTACTCACAATACTACTGACTACATGACAAAAAACAATGCATGTTAATTTGAAACGGCTATCATATCTCGCTATTTAAGCCAACTTCTAAGGTATAGCGCCAAGGTTGTTTCTTTTATCTAGAGACTTAGCATTGGTTCTTCGTCGTTTGTGTTGTTTGACACTCATATCTGCTTCAGTCGAAGTTTTCTCCCATCAATGTCACAACAGTGCCCCCCCCGTTCCTCGCCCACTGTCAATGTTGCGCTTCCAACTTTTTCCGAAACGTCTTTGATATGTTTCTTTGGAAAAGAGGTGTTGCAATTTAGAGCTCAGAGAATTTTTAGATCAAGACGTGCTTCTTCTCTGTCTCTCTATCCATTCCCAGCGGTATCAAAGCTGGCTGGCAAGGTTGCAATCAAAAAAAAAACTGAAGATGATTTCCGGAAAACGCGACACGTTTGACCCGCTCGCGAAGAAAGTGAGATAAAAGATAAAAGAAAGGAGATATTTGCGTTCATAACGACTTTTAGAGTTATAAATTCAGTCGATTTATACAAGCCTCCGCTGAATCATTTCCAACAGAACAGTCCTTTCATAGAAAGAGAATACGTGTATTGTTTCATGCACGCTAGCGAGCAGAACGCGCGAAACGCAGCCCGAACAAGCGTTCCCTTATTTTTCTGTCTTTCTGAGAGATTGAGGTCATTGTTAATTGAAACACAGACACATGTTAATTAGTGTGAGATATTTTCCCCTGAATCTCTCCAACTAACGATGTCCTTTAATTAATTACCGGGTTCCTGTCTCCGCTGCGAGCTAGTGCTAGTCAAGAGAAAAATAAATGAAATCTTTCACCCCACAAATGAACTTTCACTTGTGTAGCCTCACAAACTGACTCTGTTTCTTCTGTCGGGCGTAAAAGGAGATGTTTAGCAGAATGTTCCTGCTGCTCTTTTCCTTATTTTGAGAACATACTGTTTAGATGCAAAACATAGCGTTATTTGCACTTCTGCATATTTAAAACACAATATCATTTGTTGTCATTGATGCAATAGCGATCGACATGAATTTCGGTATATTCATAAAGCTATTGTAAGATGTCACTATTGTAAGTGTTTTAATATATTGCATACATTCACTTAAACATTTATGACTATTTTTTGTCATTTTTGGAGCAGTTTTGTTATTGTACACCAAAATAAATTTGGTAATGTAAATGTACTGTTGGAACAAAAGAAAAAAAAAGTATATATATACATATATATATATATATATATATTATTTAAATTATATTTAAATATATGTTGAAGTACTAAAATTGCTATTATATATATATATATATATATATATATATAATAAATTATTTTTAAATATATGTTGCAGCACTAAAAGTGCTATAATATATAAAGCATAAAAATGACTAGAATGCTATTAATGGAAAAGAGCAGCCTGAACGTTCTACTAAATATCTACTTTTGTGTTTTTTGTCATTTCTGATTTTTTTTCCTATATTATGGATACATAATATTTTAAATAATATAAAAATTCTAGCCTATACTGATAAGCTAATCGTTTATTTCCTAACATGAATGGAAATATTCTTAAATTTTGTCTTAAAAACAACAAAAAACAAAAACAAAAGGAACACTAAAAGCTAAACGCAGTCATTTTAAAGGCTACAAGTGATTATTTAATTTTTTGATTAATGTTATCAACATTATTATTCATTATATTTCGCTTTAATACTGAATACTGCTCTAGTACAGCTATATTGTGAATCGGTATTATTTTAATGCGTTTATTTTATAGTCAATTGTGACAGAATTAATAAAGGAGTGCAAAACAAGCGCTTCAGTTAAATTGTTAGTTCAGGGAAGCCGGCGTCCTGAGAGAAATGCAAAACGCTCTCTCTGAGACGCTCTAATAAAGCTGGAGTAATTAAGGATTTCCTGACAACCACCAAGTTTCTCCATGCTGGTTTTTGGGATATAATCAATCTGACGTGTGAATCAAACACCTGTTTTCCCCAAACAGAATGGCTGCCACCTTCCATTTTAATCAGCCACAGGAAGATTACCGTGGTGTGTGTTTGACACGCCACCTCTTCTCCAGCCCAGCGACCCGAGCCTGGATCTATCTCCTCTCCCCAAGCGCTATTTACAAGTCCTTCCCGGAAAGGCACGTGTGTACCTGAGCGTAGCGGACGCAGAACGCTGTAGTACAATGCTATTTTCTGAAGTAGTGCTTAAAAGAACGAGGAGGGGGAGGGACCTCTGGACTTTTCCGCCACTCGTTGGGAGTCTTGATAGCGGGAAGGAAGAGTGTTCATTTGAAAGCACTCTGTATCCTCAGAGGAACGGCTGGGCGCATGGGGAAGAGCTGAAATCCTCCATTAGACTGAAAGGTTACAGGTTAATAACTGACTGTGGAAATGGGATAGGAGAACGAACGCTTTTTGGCATTTGAGCTAAGTGAAAATTGCGTCTCGCAAACATGAGAACATAGCGGAAAGGGAAGAGAGAGGTCTTGTCTGTAAAAGCAGGATGTTAAAGTGGACGTCGGCTCAAAATTGACCTTATTTATTAATGCCTTTCCGGCCTTATTGTGATTGATTTGGAGCTTCCAGATGTCTTTGCAGCGTTTCTTCAACGTTGTTCTGCCTAGAATGTTTTGTAGGACAGTGAAATTAATGGTAGATTATGAGTTTATTCGATTTTAATGCGCAACCTATTTTATGAATAAATATTTTGAGAATTGTGAAAACTGTGATTTTAAATAATAATAGGGTTATAAATATAATATTTCCCTAAAGTCATGATTCATTCATATTTGTTTCACAAATCATTTTTGCTAGTCTCTGACCCAATAACAGACAATATGTTATAATAATATATTAACTAGTGCTGTCAAATGATTAACAATTAATTGCATCTAAAATAAATAAAAAAAATACATAAAAATGTACTGTATGTGGATATTTATCATGTATTTATATATAAACACAAACACATGCATGTATATTTTTAATGAAAAATATGCTATGTTTACATGTTAAATATATTTACATTTAAAAAAATTTTATATATAATTATAATAATTTACAATTATTTATATATTTTTATTCATATATATATGTAAGTACATATTTTCAAAATAGTTATTGTGTGTGTGTGTGTGCGTGTATTTACATATACATATACACAAATATACACGCATACTATGTGAACAAAAATAATTTTGGATGTGATTAATCACGATTAATCATTTGACAGCACTAATATTGCATTAATTTTAACATAATATTATTTATATTAAAATTAATTGATATTTTATTTGTACAATTTTACTAATATATATATATATATATATATATATATATATATATATATATATATATAT
>JAUCMS010000049.1:12484147-12499957 GCA_032357445.1 Enteromius radiatus | reverse complement strand
TATACAAATATATTATGTAAAGAAAAACTTTTATTTTGGATGCGATTAATCATTGCCCAGCACTAATATATATATATGTATATATATACTTTATTAGGTTGATATATATGTATATGTATATGTGTGTGTGTGTGTGTGTGTGTGTGTGTAATTTAATCTTAAATATATTTAGGTATTTTTGTTTTAACATTAATATAAAGATGCATTAGGTTATATAATGTTTTCACATCAATACATATGTTATTTCTGCTTCAATAAAAAACTTTTAATAACAATTACAATAAACTATTCAATAACATCTATGTATGTATGCTATGTCATTGACAGACATCATTAACACTTGTGTGGATGATTTTAATTTCTAATTTCTAATTTCTTTCCTGGTGCTTTAAAGGGAAATAATAACCACATACAAATTTGGAATCGCACAAGGGCGATTAAAATGGCACGATTTGAATTTTGACAGTCTTTGGCAGTCCTCTGGTTTGATTGTCCGTTGCAAACTGAAATGCCAGGTCGAATTACACCGAGACGCCGCATTTGAGCAGCCATGGAAGAAGCGCTTCCACGTTACAGAGTTGTACAAAAGCATGCTCCACTAATTCACATGTAATGAGCAACTTTTAAAGCAATATCTAGGTCAAATAGTACGTCTCATCGAAAGAAAGAGAACTTCAAGTCTGCCTTTTCTTTTAAATGAGCCCCCCCTCCCATGCATTATTCGACTTCTCCAGCTCATGCTTGGGCGCACAATTATGTCAAGCGACGCCTTGGCTCTTGAACAAGCGTCTGAATGGTTCACTTGGTCGTAAAGAAGATCGCAGAAGCACTCAAGTACTTTATTATTTAAAAGCCATCATCTGCTCGTTTCTGAGACTGCAGGCCTGCTGCACCTCCTGAGCTTGGATGAGGTGGATTTGTTTGTGTAATCCAAAAGCAAGAGTCCCATCTGTAGTCGTCAGGAAATCTAGATGTTTGTGTCTTATCAATGCAACAAATTCTGGGACTTGATATGGAAATATGATTTCGATAAATGTCAAGCTTTTTGGCTCATGAGCTGGAAGGGTTGGCGTTTGGGAATGAGGTCAAACTGGTGCTTAATTATGTTGGAGGAATATGCAAAGATGTGAAAAGGTCTGAAAATGTGTGACAGCAGGGAAGAGACGTTACGTTAAAATCTTAAGCCTCTTGAACATGAAATACTTACATACATACTAAAATACCATGTTTAAAACATGAAGTTGTATTGGTACCATGTCAAAAAACATGCCGATCCAAAGTACTTAAAATAATATCATGGCATTAGCATAATATATACCACGGATAAATATATATGGTATTACCATGCTGACATGTTAAAAAATAAACCGCTTAATATTTCCATCTTTCTTTTATACAAATGGACCAATTACTTAATTAGCAGTTCTTGCTATGAACATGATTGACGCCTCAAAATCAAGTAGTGCGTGCGTTTTTTTTTCTAAACAATCAGACTGGCAGACGAAAAAGCAAACTAAAAACCTTATTGCTTTCTCAAGAAGGAACTCGAGCCATATCTTAGGGTATCAGAATACCCTAGCAACAATGCAGCAATCACCCAGAACGCATAGTGGCGGTTTTGCACAGAAAATGCAATAATTTAGCTAATTTGTGTAACAGTACAGCTTTTTTTTTTTTTTCATCTTTATGTTTTCCCCGACAACAACGGACTTATGTCTCTGCAGAAAACGAGAAAAATACGCCCTTGTTTGTGAGACAGTTTCCCCTAAGTCAAATAAATAACAATGGCGAAGGAGCTGCCATAATGGAAGCTCACATGTCATGAGGAATGCTCCTAAGGCGGCGCGAGTGGGGAGGGTGTTGTGCTGTGTGGGCGCATGCATGCACGTCTTTATCCCCAAACACGTCAGAATGATTCATACGATGACAGAGCAGCCACTGTGCCGGCCCCGCCATCGCTTCCCGCTCACAAGTGGCGGCTTTGTGCCTCCGTCAACCTCGGTGTAGAGACGGCAGGACACGATGAGCGAGGACCCATTCAGCCAGAGATGTCTGCTCTCTCTGGATTTGACCGGTCCAAGATCGGTGAGGAGGAGGAGAAGGAGCGAGGAGAGACAGCAACGGGGAGTCTTGCCAAGTCGGCAGGCAGCATCCATTCCCATCCTGAATTTAATATCCTAATGCGCTCTTGGAATCACAGATCTAATAAGGAAAGAGATGGGGAGGGAGGGAGGGAGGGAGGTCCTTTTCAATAATGAAAACAGGGCAGAAATCTCTCAAGCAGCGAGAGAAAGAGAGCGAGAGAGGCCTACCATAAATTACAGAGTCAGGAAGTGACACGCACGTCTCCAAAAGCTCTTGGAAATGCCAATATCTGGACTTATTTGTAGTGCAAAGATGCGGCAGTTGCAATCCCAAGCAGTAAAAGGGCTTTGCTGGGTGGAAAACTCAAGACTGAAGCATTGCTGACTGTGAACCTCGATCCAGCCGGTGTAAAAGAAACAGCCGACTGCTCAACTTTATCTCCCTCTCCATCATGCTTTTCTTTGTCCCATCTTTTCGTAGAGTTCAGGGATCTGATTGTCGCTCCGCAGCACAAATCTTTCCATTTAAAAACTGAGTTGTAGTCAAGACCTGCACATTTGAGCCTAAGTTAAGACCAAAACTGGATTAGAAGCCAAAACCGGAACCAGAAATAGGGAGAGTGTGAGTCAAGACTAAGATTAAAAGAGGGGAGAGTCCCAGTCAAGAAACAGACCAGAAACATGTTGAGTCTAAGTCAAGACCAAAACCAGGACAGGGTCCAGTTTGAGTGAAGACTAAGACTAGAAGAGGGTCGAATCTGAGGCAAGAAACAGACTAGAAATGAGTCGAGACCAAAACTTGATTCCTAGTCAAGACCAAGACCAGAAACGGGGCGAGTCTGAGTCAAGACTAAGACTAAAAGAGAGGAGAGTCCCAGTCAAGAAACAAACCCGAAACGAGTCGAGTCTGAGTCAAGACCAAAACCAGGAGAGGGCAGATTCCTAGTCAAGACCAAGACCAGAAACGGTTCAAGTCTGAGACTAAAATGATTAAAACCAGAAATGGGTATAGTCCAAGTTAGGACTGACCCGAAGAGGTACAATTCTGAGTCAAGACCAAAACCAAAACCAAAGAAAGATTTATTCCAAGTCGAGACTAAGACCAGAAACAGGTTGAGTCTGAATCCAGACCGGGACCTAAAGAGGGTTGAGTCTGAGTCGCGATTAAGTCCAAATGCTCGAGTCTAGTCTCAAGGACTATGGACACTGATTTTGGAGGTCATCAAAAATCATATTAAAATGCTTATGAATCACTCTGTATTCTCTCTTTAATTTGATCGAATGCTCTCTAGAAACAGAACGCCCATCCTACCACATACAGTACTAGCATTAGCAATTATCAATCAGGGATGACTGATAAAATGAGCTTTCTTCAGATATTTAGAAAAATGTCTCTGCATGTTTTTGTCCATACAATAAAAGTCTAGTTTTGTTTTGAACTCCAATTGACTTCCATTGCCTGGACTGAGACAGTCTTAAAAACATCTTCTTTTACGCTCTGAGGTCTGAAACAACATGAGGGTGAGCAAATGATGTATAAAGATCGTAAACAGTGAATTTTCAATTTCATGTTGACTTTAAGCGAACATAACGGAGAACTATTATGTCTCATGAGCTATAAAAGAACAACATTTGAGCAATAAAATCTTCCTCCGCCTTATTGCTTTCCTTATTTTCTCTCTCTCGATCACCTCCTTGTTTTCTCTTGAATATACATGTCTGCGCTGGTAATTACTGCACAGATCTCTCTGTTATGTAGCGCAGAGGATGTGGTGTCAGTATGAATTAGGGATGAGACAGCCCTGCAGCTGACGTCTGCACTCGTTTTGAAGATATAATCATCCACCCTCGTGGCTCCACCAGCACTCCTTTCCGTCCCCACCTACTCGTTACGCTAATCGCTATTATTAGCCCGCTAGGTTTCTGCAAAATAAATCGATTAGTCTGACCTAGTTTGATTGGAGGTTTATAAACAGGACAAGGTTTAGTAGAGGTTTAGCGACTGACTCCCATGCTGCTGGGATGATGGGACTGTCGTGGCGCTCCGGCTTAGTTTTAGCGGCAGGCATCTCGTCGTTCCAGGATCAAGGCCGTACCCTGCACAGTCCTCAGAAATAGTCTAATTCCTCTTTCCCGGAATAGGCAAATAAATCTCACTACAGGACAGACACGAGCATGGGCTCCGTAGGACAGAACGGGACAGTTATATCTCCAATTCGTCCATCACTACAGGCTTGGTCTCTCTTTGTAGTTTTTAAACATATTTAATGTCAAAATATTATTTTATGTTTGTGATTCAAATAACTTGCAGTAATTTTGGTATGCTGCAGATTATGTAGCGTTAGATTATACTGCAGTACCTTTCAAAACTTTTTAGACCAAACCTAATAAAATGAAATATAATCAAATGTATCACTTGCAGTTTCCATATTTGGCTGACCCAATGAATATCAAATGTATACATATCCTAAAATAATAAGACATCAATATCATAATAAGCAAACATTTAGGTGATGCTTAGTGCTTAGTTAGAAACTTTCTAAACATCGCAAGAAGATTTTCTAACAGTGTCATTACATAATTTTTGCATTGTTATGCTTTTTTTAAGTGTATTATTTTTGAAAAAAATATTATATTATTGTATATGAAAGAAAACTGTTTTAAAATGTATTATTTTTTCCCTAACAACATCATTACAACATTTCTAGTGTTTTTGCATTGAGAGTTGCTTACCATGTTATTACAATGTTTCTGCAATGTTATGCAAATATTTGAAAAATAACCAATTTGCAAACACTGTAGAATTTTTTTAAAATATAAAAAATTAAAATTAATATATATATATAATTGTTTAATATATATTTTTTCTAAAAAATACTAAAATATTAAAGCTATTTTAATAAATATCAATATATATATAAAATAAAATAAAAAATATATATATACACATTAAGTCTAAGGAAATGTAATCAATTAATAAACACTTTACTTTCAAAAGAATGCATCAAAAACATTTTGGCGATGCACAATAGTGCATATCACATGGTATATCACAACGTTTATGCAATTTTATTTAACATTAATTTTTTTATGGCTAAAAAAATAAAACATTTTTGTGATATTTTCAGAACTTTTTTTTTTTTCAGTTTTGCTATATTTCAGGATTTTTTATAAAAACGTTTTTAAAGTCTTACGGTATGTGTATGTGTGCATTTTTTTAAGTAAACACCTTATTTTTAAGGAAATTTATTTATAATTTTTTGTGATGCTATCAGATTTCTAAAAACATTTCAAGGATGCCGATGCCATTACAACGTTTCTGCAATGTTGTAAAAAGCATAAGAATGTAGCATACAGTAGAAACATTGCTGCTTGTCTGTGTGTGTTTTCATGCAGCATTGATTACTGCGAGAGCATTGGAGAGCAGAGTAACTCCAGGTTGGCACACTTGCATTTGAGCATGCACTTTTATTTTTACACAGCGTTTGTGTTGCTCTGCGGCATTTCTTTACCTCGGCGCTGAGCTGCTTATCATTCTAAAGGCTGGTTACCTTTGATCAAGCCCTGTTTCTAGACACCTCTCCGCTCCGCCTTTACTCAGCTTGCCACGAAAGACCCTGACGCCCATTAACTCTGCATCTCTCCCACAAATCCTCTCGGCTCCTTCTTGATGGCCTATGGGTGGTTTTGATGGGATGTCATAGGTTGTTATGAGTGGGTGAGAAGTGCCAAGCTCTCGGAGGTTTCCTCAGCCCTGTTCTCCCACCCCGCGCTAAGCCGTTTGTTGCTGGCGTGACAGTAGCAACCGCTAACCGTTGCTAAAAGTGGCCTGCTTTTCCTAGCACTGGCTAATCTCACTTTGTTTCGCCAAGCTCCTAGTTTCCACAAAGCTCGCACCTAAATAACAGCGTTGGCTTGTGAAAGCCGGCCCTGGTCGAGCTGGAGGGATTTACGGGCCGAGCGGTTCATCGCTAAATGTATTGGTACAGTTATAATTCAAGACTGGATGTTTTAATCATTCAGCGCTGGAGTGTTTTTGTTTGTGGCTAGGGATTTTTTTCTTCTTCTTCTTTCTGTCTGCCGAGTGCCTAAAATATTTAACAGGGCTTGTGCTATTTTTGGATGGAAGCTCATTCTCTCTCACTGTGTGTGTTCTTTCTCTTTTTCTCTTTTCCAACCATGATACAACGACTTCTGATATTCAGTCGGATGCAGTTTATAGCTGTGCCAAGAAGCAGGGCTTCGAGGTATAACTGCGTTTACCTGGCGACCGTTGAAATGTGTTGCTGGGTAGAGATTGTGTTTATATGTGATGCTGTTCTACGAAATCAAACACCAAGCAGAATATGTTTTGTTTGGGAATCGTCTTCTTGTCCACTTTCACTTGTTAATGTAAGGCTTCATTGTTTGTTAGTTTGTTTGAGCTATTATTATTATTATTATTATTATTATTATATTTGTGATAATAATAATAATACAGTTGTGGTGATAAATTATTAGTATTCTTAATAATATTATTACAGCTTATTTTGTAAACTCAATAAAATATAATAATAACAATATTAATAATAACAATGCTGTTTAAAATGTTGATGATGATGATAATAATAATAATAATAATAATAATTATTATTATTATTGCTTATTTTGTAAACTTAATAATAATAATAATAATACAGTTGTGGTAAAAAAAATATTAATATTATTACAGCTTATGTTGTAAACTCTAATATAATAACAATAATAACAACCATAATAGCAATACTTTTTAAAATGCTGATAATAATAATAATAATAATAATTATTATTATTGCTTATTTTGTAAACTTAATAATACTAATACTATTAATAATAATAATACAGTTGTGGTAATAAATTATTAATATTCTTATTAATATTATTACAGCTTATTTTGTAAACTCTAATATAATAACAATAATAACAATCATAATAGCAATACTTTTTAAAATGCTGATAATAATAATAATAATAATAATAATAATAATCATTATTATTATTATTATTATTATTATTATTATTATTTTGTAAACTTAATAATAATAATAAAGTTGTTGTAATAAATTATTAGTATTCTTAATAATATTACAGCTTAACTCTAATATAATATCAATAATAACAACCATAATAGCAATACTTTTTAAAATGCTGATAATAATAATTATTATTATTAGTAGTAGTATTAGTATTAGTATTATTGCTTATTTTAATAAAGTTAATAAAGTTGTTGTAATAAATTATTAGTATTCTTAATAATATTATTACAGCTTATTTTGTAAACTCTAATATAATAACAACAACAACAATAACAATACATTTAAAATGCTGCTGATAATAATAATAATAATTAATAATAATCATTATTATTACTATATTATGCATTTTTAAGGAAATATATGTATAACAGTTTTTCTTACTCGGTTGGCACATTTCTTGTTGAAGCAAACACAGTATTCTGTTGAATCTATTTTTGGTTCACCCACACAGTCCTAGCAAGAGAATATAGGGAGGCCAAAACAAGTTTGCGTTTCGACAGCGATTGGTGCTTTGAAGATCTTCTGCATGCAAATGAAAGAAGTTGGCAGGTGTCACCATTCACTAAGGACATGTAGCCTATCAGCGTGCATGCTAATCACTTTCAATGCATCCTAGATCTGTCTGTTTTTCACCTTTCCCTTCTTTCCCTGCTGTGCATCTGTCTATCACGATGACAGACAGATGGGGAAAGGAGAATCTGCATGGGAATCTGCTGCTGTGACAGACAGAAAGACCAAAGTCCTGTACTCAGAGACAAATCTCAGGCAGAAAAGCTAATCTAAGAGCCGATTCGGCTGATAATGCTCTTAGCCTGGTGCGGCGTGATTTCCCACAGGGCTAAAGGTCAGATGCGTGTTGGCTCGCTGTCAGTTGTCCACATGGTGTTGGTGTCAAGTCATTACTTCTCGAAGGACTGTCACAAATCCTCGTTTGACTGTTAATTGAAGGTTTGAAGGGCTGTTGTCGTTTGAAGTGATGGGTGTTAAACACTTGCTTCTGCCCAATTCAATTCAAAGCTTTCAGATATTATTTTTGGATCATTTTCATGTCCTAGGTGGTTAGTGCTTGTTTAAACATGCGTCTCACTGACGAAACCTGGTGAAGCAGATTAACCTGGCTGACCAAGTAGGTGTAGATGTAGTGATATTAAAATGTGAACTGATTTATTATCTAAAACTTATATTATATTATAAGTTTTGGTTACTGATAAATGGTATTAAAATCCTAAAAATACTCAAACTCAGTCCATAATTCTTTCCTTTTTTCTAAACTAAATAAAACAGATTTTTTTTTTATTAATAATGAAAACAAATAATATGAAATCATGAAAATTTAATTAAATACATTTTACAAAAATAAAAATTAATATTTTGTTGGATTTGCTGATTATTTGTATATAAGTATTCTTTGTTTTAATTTACATTTATTTGAATATATTGTTAATAATAATAATAATAAGAAGAAGAAGAAGAAAAATAAGTCAAGTTTTTATGCTATTTATTATTGTAAAATGTATTACATAAAATATTTGAAAATAAAGTTGATTAAGTATTTAATTATTCATATTATAAAAAAAATCCTAATTATTATTATTATATTATTATTATTATTATTATTGAATGTTACAAAATAATCAATAATCTTTATTTTGTAATGTTTTGTTTTATAAATAATAATAATAATAATAATAATAATACATATGTATATGATATAAAATATATTAAAACATTAAACATAATGTTTAATTAACAATATTTATTATTATTAATATTATTATTAGTATTGTTGTTGTTGTATTTAAAATGTATTACATAAAATATTTGAAAATAAAGTTGATTAAGTATTTAATTATTCATATTCTAAAAAAAATATCCTATAGTTTTACATCTTATTATTATTATTATTATTATTATTATTATTGAATGTTACAAAATAATCGATAATCTTTATTTTGTAAAAAATATATTAAAACATTAAACATAATGTTTAATTAACAATATTTATTATTATTAATATTATTATTAGTATTGTTGTTGTTGTATTTAAAATGTATTACATAAAAAATTCAAAATTCAAAAGTATGTAATAGTCATATTCTAATAAAAATCCCATAGTTTTAAATTTAAATGTATTATTATGTTTTGTTTTATAAATGATTGTTATACTACTACTACTACTACTAATAATAATAATACATATTTATATTTTATAAAGTATATTAAAATCAAAATTCTTCTCTCTGTTGATACATAGGCACTTTGGCTAAGTATATTGTGTATAAATATATATTTTTCACTGAAAATGAGATTAAATATCCTGCATCAGCCTATATATGGAAATCCATTCACAACTCACACAATAAACCGTGTAAGTGTGTAGTATCAGACAATATCTGCTAGTATGCTGGTTTCTGAAATATCTCAAGATCTAGTTAAGCAGCTAGTTGAGGACTGGACAGAAGAAGCATCACCTCCCGGTCGCGGTAGACATCGCTGGTGTTCAGATCTGATACGAGACTGTATTTTTTCATTACCTTCACTGCATGTGTCAAAACAAATGTCCTCCGTAGGTTTATTACGACACTCGCAGGTCCTACAAACCAATCCTCTCAGTTGCATATCTCCTCGAGCGTGAAGACCAAACATGCTGTCTGGGATTAGATGCAAAGGTCATGTGTCCCGTTTATGGCGAGATGAAAGAACGCGGTTTGAGGAATAGCTTTGAATACCTGCCACGACATGTGTCTCTCGCCTGAAGATTTTCCTCGTGTCTCGACCGATTGCTTGCTGTTTAGTGCCCTAGTTTATCCTCCTGCTTTTGTGCTGGTTAAAATGTTGTTTACTAGTCAGGAACCCGTTAAATTGAGTATTTTGAATTTGGGGACCCAAAAATGAGCATTTATTTATTTATCTTTAAGTCGTACAAGATGTATATGCGTTTGTTCCTGCATTCAGTTTGGAGAAATGCAGCATTACATCACTTGCCCACCAATGGATGTGAATGGGTGCCGTCGGAACAAGAGTCTAAACCGGTGATAAAAACATCCACATTATGTTAAACGCTGTACTGGAGTGGTGTGGTGTGGATTATTGTGATGTTTTTGGACTCTCATTCTGACGGCACCCATTCACATCCATTGGTGGGCAAGTTATGTAATGCTGCATTTCTCCAAATCTGATGAAGAAACAAACTCATCCACGTCTCGGATGATCTGAGGGTGAGTATGTTTTCTATAAGTGTTCATTTTGGAGTGAACGGTTTCTTTCAAATTGCGATTGTGTTGTTTCTCATGGGATAGATGTGGGTTAGAGTAACTGAGGTTCACAGCCCAGACTGGCGGGTCACATTGGAATCATGCATATCAATTATTTTTATTTCTTGTTTTTGGCTGACACTCGGAGTTGACAATTTGGGTGCCCGTTTTAGAGCGCTGGCGTACCAGGCAAGGTGAGCGGCCACATTTAACCAGCGCTTCTGCGGTTTTATTGGTGTGGCGTCACTCCAGAGTAAATGAATAGGTGTTACGCTGCCCGGCTCTGCCTCTGCTCAGTGGGTGAATGCAGCATAGTGTTTAAATTTAACCATAATCTAATTTAACTGTAGAAAATATATACCGATGGTGCACTTTAAGCTTATAACATGCAGGAATCTCATGAAATCATGTCTAGGTCACATTTTTAGGTCAAATTAAAATGTATTTCTCATTTCAGGACCATTGAATATCCTCAAATTGTTTATTTGTTCTTAAATGTGAGGTTTAGTAACACAGCAACTGTTCGGCTCCTCTATATGTGCCGGTGACACCCAAGTCGAATAAAACCAAGTGAAAACAATCAAATCCAGACGCACTCCTCCGGCTGCACATTCTGAGGAGAGGGATCTTGACATCCGTGCACCTGCATTTTTAATTTCCACCCTGACCACTCCACAGGCCTCTGGTTCCTCCAGCAGAGATCAGTCAGAGCCAGATGGAGATGTCTTTTCCCGCAAGTCATATATTACTCTTTCATTCCCCTATCTCTCTCTGTCATGAAGCAAAGGACTTTACTGAAGACGTCTCCTGCCAGTGCTCCTCCGTCACAGGGTTTCAGGCGAACCAAAGTGCTCCAAATGTAAAAATAGCATGACGCACTGTCTGCAGATTGCCAATGTAATAATAAAAAAAAAAAGATTTGTTAGCGTCTGACTCTTTAGCGGCGGGTAAAACACAGGAGCCAATAACTAGAGACTTGCGGATGTAATCGAATGAAGAATCGCTCGGCTCAAATTACGACCAATTTAGGCGCAAGGACAAAATGTACATATCCCTAATGTGTCCTCATTACATTTACTGGAGCCATTCAGAGATCAGGTGACGGACGTATCAAGAGAAAACGATAGAGGATTCTGGTTTGCATTTCTCTGACAAACATCAGTATGTTTGATCGTACTTGATGTTGGGATTTGAACGCTTGTGTTTGGACCTTAAAACTGATGAAAAATCCCTTAGTTTTCGTTGATTGAGGGACTTTTTGTTTTAGTTGCTATGCAGTTGCTATGCAGAACACACTAGCAACTGCATAGCAACTAAAAAAAAAAATTTTTTTTAAACATCTCAGCGTTTGCACAGTAACGTATTAAAAGCCATTCAGAACACTCTAACAATCGGAACACCTTAGCGATGGAACAACAATGTTAAAAACCGTTCAGAACACCCTGGTCCATTCAGAACACAGTAGCAACTGGCAAAATACAATCAGAACACCTTAGTGATTAAACAACAATGTTAAAAAACAATTCATAACACCCTAGCAACCAGTAAAATTGGAACAGCTTAGCGATTAAACAATAATGTTAAAAAAAAATTAGAATGCCCTAGAAACCTCTAAAACCCAATCGGAACACCTTAGCGATTGAACAACAATGTTAAAAACCGTTCAGAACGCCCTAGCAACCGCTAAAACCCGATCGGAACACCTTAGCGATTGAACAACAATGTTAAAAACCGTTCAGAACGCCCTAGCAACCGTTAAAACCCAATCGGAACACCCTAGCAACTGCATAGCAACATTAAAAACATTCAGCAACTGCATAGAAACACAATTTAAAACAACCACTAAAACCCAATCAGAAGACCAAACCATGTATTTATTTGTCCGTTTGTTAAATTATGTTTTAATAACGTATTTTATAAAAAGAAGAAACGTTACTAAGCTTTCGGTGTACTATTTTTATGTAATACACTGGGAATTGCATTTCTTATTTCCCAAAATATCTCCCTCAAAAGTGCTAAAAGAAACTCTGATGGGGCTGTTAAGGAAGCTGAATTATTAAATTCTTTCTGATTCTCATTCTGCTTTGTTCTCCTCACATCCTCTACCTTTAATCCTCCTCAAAGTTTCCTTGACTAAACTGATCAGAGTCAAAGTTCAGTTCGGGATTAGTTGATCGGTTAGGCTGAGATAATCAGGAGCGAGCCACGGTGGAAAAATCTTGATTTATTTATTTATTTGAACTCTTTGAAAGTCTTATCCCAATCCAGCGGAGTTCTTTATCCGCTCTTATCCTGCTCTTAACCTTTGAATCTCCACAGACACTCGTCAGGCGGCTCTGCCGGGGAAAGAAGCTCCTGACAGGCCTGTATGATAACTATTACAGATGAGAAAAGCCATGCCTCTAATTTACACATTTATCTTAGGAATATTCTGAAATCTATATGCTAATTAATAGCTTTATCTTTCCGCCCAAGTCTCACGATGTCCTGTTATAAAAGCTTCCGAAACCTTTTCTAGCTCACAATACTTTATAAAGTATTAAAGGAACAAATCCTATGCTTTTGTGAGAAACCCTGCTTCTCGTTCTATACTAGTACTAGTGCTATTTGATGTTTATGTTTATATAAGTATACCATTATTATTATTATTGTTGATGTTGCTATGATTATACATTTAAAATTAACCTAAATTTGTAAACAATATTTATTTATTTATTTAGCATGAACAATTGTGCGCCATGTTATAATAGTATTTTAGCATTTTATGTTCTATACATTGGCTCGTAAATGCATATATACACACACTTATTGTTAATATTAATAATTAATAATAATTATTATTATTATTATTTACTTAAAATAACCTAAATTTGTAAACATTTATTTTTTTACTTACGATAAATAATTTTTTGCCATGTTAAAATAGTATTTTAGTATTTATGTTTCTATTTTATTGTAGTATTGTATTGTTATCATCATCATCATTAATAATAATAATATCATCATCGTCGGTAACATTATTATTACTTATACACATCATTTCAACTATATTAAGGAATGTGCTAAATGTATAAACTGGGTTGCTGCTGATTATAATAAAATAATTTTATGTTTATACATCGTTTTATATATATATATATATTGTAATTGTATTTATTTTAGTCTTTAAATAAATATCTAAATAAATAAATAAGAGTGTGTGTATACGCACTCTATTATACATCCTATTTCTACGTAAAGACTCCTCTACAGTATCAAGTCTATATTCAAACACCATGTAATTTATTTGATCCTCTGCATGTTTATGAGAAAATCCATGCCCTGATCTGCAGTCTCCACTGCAGTGCTTTATCAGACGTGAAGAGTTCCCGTAAGCAAGCCGAGAGTAATGCGAGTCTCCATAACCTGAACCGCCCGACTATTCTCAAACTATTGATCCCGGGGCTCCAAACCCCCATCCCAGCATCTCTAGTGGCTTCTCGGGTTGCTTGCATCATCATCACGGAGTGGAACCAGAGTACAGCGACAGATTGATAAAACGACCTTCAACCCAGACAGAGGTCAAAGGTCCAGATAGGCGTTTCTCCTAAGTGCCATCCATACATACTCACAATGCCTCAAACCAAAGGACGAAGACAGGAGAGGGAGGAAGCTAAAGGGGTTACTGAACTGTATCAGTGAATAAATGAGAACACGGGAGGTAAGAAATTCATTTTCCATAGTTTAAAAGAGGGTAAAGTAAAACATGCTTAATTTTTTATGCATCAAGGGACGCATATTAATGTTTTTTTTATATCGCATTTAAAAGTCCCTCTATTTTTGACCTACTTTTTTAGGCTTTAAATATACTTAAAATATAATTTACATAAACTCTGCCTTCAAATAACAAGTCAATAGAGGAGGAAATAAATATATAAAGCTAGAAATAGCCTGGAGTATTTTACAGAAGGAGTAAGAAACAAACGCACGTAAAATAATTCCCAACAGGATTGCATCGCATATATTTTTAGATGCGCTTTCCAGCTATGATGTGTCTGTCGGCGATGTAACCAAATGTATCCAGAAAATTGGTTGTAATCTGAGAGAATCAGCAGCATATGTAAGGATCTCGCCTGAGGGGCTAATGTGTCCCGTGAGGACAAAGTGGTCCACGCTGCAAAGCGCCCATTTACTCCTGCGTGAAGAGGATTTGAACAGACTGGACTCCATCAGAGAAAAAACTAAATTTGCAGGTTCAGTCTCTTTGACCATCGAGCTTGTGTATCTTGCAGTTTCTCGTGCATGACTTGGCATTTTAAAAATGCAGCGCTCAAGTTAAAATGAAAATTCTCACTTTGCTTCCATTCCACTGCTCTGGAGTTATTATTTTTTATTTACATAAAAACGTATTCTGTGCAAATTGCCATTAACACTCCTCTAATACAGTAAGTAGAGAAAGCCAGTGGTAGATGGTTTATGCTAAGGCTAACGCTTAGCCAGTGCATGGTGTAATGCTAATGCTAACGCAGAGCAATGTGTAAATAAATGCACTCTAACACAAGGCATGGAATTGTGCTTGTGTAGTTAGAAGTATTCATATACTAGAATAGACTAGTTTTTACACCCGTTTATGCTAATGTTCATTATATAATAACTGTGCTAGAAAAGTAGTTTGACTTTCACAACGACACACAGCGTCTCCAGAACATGGCGCCCGCAGCAACACTACACTTGGCTCTGTTTATGTGTGTTATAATGAAAGCTAACAATTTAATACAAACTGCGCTGGATTCCAAATAGTTATCACTTGTGTAGAATTTTTTTATGCATTATGAACTGCATTCTGGGATATTTTGCTAATGTGTAAAATTGAGATTTACATTTGCTCTTACATCTGCAACTTCTGACTACGTTAAGAATTCAGCACACACTTTTGTCGGGTCATGAATCATGCAAAATGCATAACATTGAATCGATATAGCTATAAGCATCTACATTCAGATACATGCGCATACTGACTCACTGACATACACAACTTCTTTAGAAAAATCGAATTTCTACGTGTAAAATCAAATTTGTGTGTTTAGAAGCATCTGCATTCACATACATTACTTTAAGTATGCTTCTGGCCTGGTTTATGCTAATTCCCACAATAGCGCGACAATGCTAAGAATTCAACGTGTACTTGCATAAGGTTATGAATAATTTTCGACAAATAAATACGCATCTGTGTTTAGGGAACTTTCTCAGAACGCCTTTACCATTCTCCAAAGTTACGAACAAAAACGTGTTTCCAGTAACATTAATAGAACACTCATTCAAACATATTTTTGGTAGCTAGTTTGCAATCACGCTAGCCTGGGCCCATACTTCCTGTGACGCTACATTCAATTTCGCGAGCAAAGTCAGTCTGGCCAAGCTGCCGTTTTAGAGCATTTC
>JAUCMS010000049.1:12472514-12484047 GCA_032357445.1 Enteromius radiatus | reverse complement strand
TCCTGTTCAAGAGCAGCAAACTGTCTAATTTCATTGGCTGACGCTGCTATGACCATGGCGTAGTGTCAAACTTCAGCTACGCCTTCCGTCATGCGTTGACGCTGATGCCCCGTGTGAACGTACCATAAAAGTTGCTAAAAATAAAACTACTAGATACTTGGAAAAAAAAAAAAAAAAATAGTAACGAAAAATAGTAACGAAATAAAACTACTTCCTTACTGTCCACCACTGGCAATATGGTATCTGCTTCTTTCATGTTCTCGAATAGTCTCAAGCTTCGTAGTCTTATTTCCTACGACAAACGAGTTGTTCCGGCTCTTTTCTTTAGCATACTGGCGGCAAACTGTGCAGCTCGCCACTAGCACGAAACTACCGCTACATTGAGTGTGGGTAGTGACGTGAAATGACGTGAGTGCGGCGCTCACGTTTCACTTACGCTTCAGTACGTCGCATGCAGATGGGGGCATCACAGAGATCCGCGAGAACTGATACTGATTAGCATTACTGGTGAAAAGATTTACTCGCCATGTGGCGGATGGTGCTTTAAATTTAATTCGCCAAACAGAGAATTAGCTCGCATTTGGTGAGTAGCGAGTGTTAATTTTGGACCCTGCCTATAACATTATTTTGGGGAATAACTTTATCCACTAAACGTAAAAAGAGTATACTTTTCTGTAAAAGCTGCATCGCGCAGATACGCGAAAATGCAAACGATATTAAAAAAATGTATCCGCGTGACACAGAACGTTCAGTGGATACACTACAAAATAACGCTAGGGAGACAAATTGCTGAATAAATTTAAAAAATGCTGTTTTATATACCCTTCTAGGCTCGACGTAACAATTTCGACCCTAGCTGGAAACTAATGAAACCAATTCAAAATGGATTCAGCAACATAAGGAGCTTAAAATATCTACTTGTGATGTTGGGTGCCGAACCTATGTAGCGGAGGCTTCAATATGAATTTTTTAACGCATACCAAAAAAACAGATGACAGCCGTGGTAAAATGAGATCAAATGACTGGACTGCTTGGAGTGAACACTTCTTATCAGAAACGTTAGCTCATTCTGATTCATATACACCTAGGATGGCCTGAGGGTGAGTAAATCATGGGCTAACCTTCATTTTAGAGTGACCTATCCCTTTATGCAGTCACATGTAAACTTCCCAGTCAATCCAATAGAAATCCATGTGATTGAGAGTGAACGCTGAGCATAATATAATGCGTTATTTAAGGCAAGCATGATTTCATGCTCACATGACTGTCAGCTGGATGACACATCACCAGTAATACATGGACAACATGGTTTGTTGTTGTTGTTGTGTTGAACTTTAACATGACCAGGGTGTTTGTAGTGAACATAATCTTTACTTGTTGAACCTGATGTTAGTAAGCCAAGGATTACAGAGCTAAAATATATTTACAAAATATGATCCGCAATTGCCTAAAGCTAATTTACATTAGCAGAAAGTTGGCACACCGGCAAACATCAACTCTCAAACTCAATCGCATTCACAAAACATAATGAATGTGAATTAGATGATGCGTTTGTGAACTGCTGATTCGAATCCAAATGTGAATTAAATGTCTAAGTTTGAAATTTCCATTCAAAATGTTTGTATCAGGTTCGATTTTCGGCATTTTCGCATGCATTTTGACAGGAAAGGATGGCAAATATGAATATGTGCTTGGTGTTTTCTTTTTATAATAAATTTTGAGACTAATTTTGTTCTCAAAGTACATCTCAGCTGAGAGCTGGGAAACACGAGCGCGGTCTGGGCTTACCTGAACCAAGAAGATAATGAGAAAATAAAAATTGGCGATCCTTCTGAACTGCTCGAACAAATTCTTGGGGATGAAGTTCCATATGGTGTACTACAGAGAGAAAACAAAACAACGTGGAGGATTTGACTGCCAAATTCCCAGCAGGAGCAGGGAAACACACGCACACGTGATTGATTTTGACCTTTTTACATTCAAGCTTTCAGAAGAATCTGCTCTTACCTTGGAGGAAATGATCCTGTTGTCAGCAAACCTCTGTGGAATATAATGGCCATGCTGTGGGAACTTGTTTGCTATGTAAACCGTGCGAGTGTCGCTCTGATGGGGAGGGTCAAAGCCCTGGAAAAGACGAGGAGAGACAAGCCAGAGACATCAACAACTGCTGTTTAATATTTCACCTACAGCGATATATAATATCACACTAGCTATTGGTGAAACAGTGGCAGAATCCTAAAGCTCATGGAAAACAGCACTCTGAAGAAACAGAGAGGCTGATGGGAAGGCATCACACTCTGCCAGAGTCATTATTAATTCAGTTAGTGTGCAGCAAACAATTCATTAAGGGAGGCACTTTCACAGCACATGAGAGCTAAATCACTTAATATTGAACTCCTATTGCGTTCGGTCTTTTCCGTCTGCGCGCCAGAGTGTATGCTAATCAGAAGCCAGATATTTTTAAATAGGGCTTGGCGATATGGCACAAAACAATTAATACAGTCAATATCGATATTTATCATGACTAATTAAAATCTTTATTTAAATTTTAAAGGGTTCGTTCACCCAAAAAAATAGCTTTGTAAAATTACAGTTGAACTGCAGTTATGTTATTGCTTGAAAGAAACACGAGGGTGAGGAATTAATGACAGAACTTTAATTTTTAAGTGAACTAAGGCAGATCGAGTTTTGCTCCTAAATGAAAGTGCAAGCAAAGAGATCATTAATTGTGCTAGTCTTTGACAGTAACAGTAGCTTGAGTTAAAATGCAGATGCAAATTCATTATCAAATCAAAAGCATCTGAAAAAATATAAGCACCCCCTATGGTCAAACTGATTCTTCTTGAGTTTTATTCAAATTAACCATTGGTATTCCATAGCGGCATACCTTTAGATCATGATTATAACTATACAAACCATACACCACTATCCTGGGCCCGCCCATACTTCCTGTGACGCTAAAGTCTGGCCAAGCTGCTGTTTTAGAGCATTTCTGTTCCCAAAAAAAAATGGACGCCAATGAGAAACGAGCTCCCCCTCACCCCCGGCACCAGAGAGGTGGGTGTAACGCGATGACGCAGCAGTTCTGCGATCGGAAACCATACCGAATGTCAAAGCTGGCGTGTACCGAGCAGCAACAATCGTTCGACTCTGTTTTGAGAAATTTTCATGACAGGTTTTCTTTGAAAACGGAGCAGAAGTAATTAAAGTAAGTAAAGACATTTTAATGAAGCTAGCTACAATTGGTTACGGTGTCTTCAGGTTCCGTCGCTACGCATACGTCATCGGAATGAGTGCTCTGATTGGTTGTAGATTCGTCCAGTAGTATACAGAGGCATCTGATGGACGCAGGTTAAGCCCCGCCTCCCAGAAGGCGGATAGTAAGGCAGCTTGGCCAGACTAAGCTTGTATGAGTCGCGGAAGCCAGGCTAATTGAAAATGCTAATCAAATTGAAATTAAGGGTTTTTTAGCCTTAGCATTTTTAAAAATGTTAAGCTAAGCATTATGCAACGTTGCCAAGTTTTTTCACAGCTAAAAACTGAACAATGCATCCTTGCTGTTTACTAATAAACAGAACTTCTAAATGACCCATTAAATGGGCCTGGGAGGAAATTCATCTGAGACATGAGAGGAAATGATGACTCGGATCTTAACGGGATTCTGTATTGCTGAAGCGCGTTCTACAATTAGTCTTCTGAGCTCATCGATTAAAGCCCACTATCTCGCAAGAGACGAGACGTGCAGATCCTTTGTGGGTGTTTTTACCCAGAGGGGCCGTCCTGATTGCTGTCCAGATGTCCATTACTTTAATTGAGAGTAAGGAACAGCAGACTGCCAACTTGAGAGAGCACGAGATAAGACAGGATGAGGTAAAGAGCAGGGATGAGATGCTATTCCTGGTCAAAACATTCCACTCTGCCTCTGTTCTAAGTGTCTTCCTGTTGGTGCATTAATGTCTCCGCCGAGATCCCTCTTCTGCGCTATCCAAAAAAGGTTGATTTTACTGTGTTTCTAGTGAATCTAGCACAATATTAGCAGATATTCAAATAAACAGGGTCAGTTTTAGTAGCATGTTGACTTTAGACTATTTTGGGTCATGTACAACTGAGAAGGTTGTGTTTCTAGACGGCGTCCGTCGAGGTTTAGTTGATTCCCGTGTCATTTAGGGTCATTTTATGTAGCTCTCAGAGGGGCCGTGAGGTTTAGGAGCAAAGCCTTGCATTTGTTTTGAAAGGGTTGCTTTTCATACTTCGGCGTGTTTCGGATATTCCTGGGGTCGTAATTTTGCCGTGCACGGTTTTATTTTACATCAGTTGCTTGTTCAGAGGATATGAGAGAATTTGTCTTGGCTGCATTTTAATTGTGGTTTGTTTGTTTTTCTAACGTTTATGTGATTAAGTGCCATGATCAAACAGAACATCTAAAATAATTTAGTAAATTTGAAGAATCAGTCAGTTTAAAATGAGGCAGTATTGTTGGGAATATACCGTAGGCTTTTTCTTTTCTTAGCAAATAAATCGTACCTCTTAATTAACTCGCAAATTAATCCGCTCAAGACTTTCATATTTTGAGCAATTATAGGACTTTTTTTTCTCCTGAATAATAGTCAAAGTAAGCGTGAGAGATCTGCTTCTAATAATTATAATGCCCGATATAATGGATGATTTTAATCAAGGAAAATAAAACGAGGCACAAAACCTTCTTGTGTCTTTTGTGACCAATTGCAGTAACTTGCCTGCCATCACTGAATATTACAGCAGCGTTGTGTGTTACTCCAGTAACACAATAACACACAGTCGTTTTGGTTTTAGGGCCTGCTGGTTGATTTATGATGGTTATTTTGGGCTTTAAAACAACAGGTGATATGAACAATGAGATCTATCCATGTACAACCACTACAAGCTTACAGGCTATGCTTTCAGTTTAGCCAAAACTGTGTTTCAGTGTTTTTACATATTACTATTTTATAGTTACATTATTTTACAGCTATTATATATATATATATATATATATATATATATATATATCTTTATTATTATTCTTGTTGTTGTTGTTATTGTGTTGTTGTTATGACATAAGCAGGCAAATTTACAAGATATTTTTGATAATTTTATACATACATTTATTTACTAAATTTACTAAAATGTATTTAAACTAAATTTATAAACACTTTGTTTATTTGTTTAAAATTCACATCTTTTTAATTGTATTTAAGTTTGTAAACAAGATTGCAAAAAAGTCAAACATATATTTGTATAATAATAATAATAATAATAATAAATGTTATATTGTTATTTTTATTATTATGAAATATGAAGGCAAATGCATAAAATATTTATATAATTTTTAAAACATATATTTTTTTTTCATAACAACAACAGTATGTTGTTTATTGTAAATATAAAGGCATGTTAATATTAACTAATAATTACAATGAAAAATATGATGATGGTTATTATTAATAAATGCAAATTGAAAAAAAAAAGTAATTTAATATTCGGTAAATTTGCCTTTTTATAACAATAATAATAATAATTATATATATATATATAATCAACTTGCAAAAAAAAATGAAATAAATAATAACTCATAACAATAATTTAACATATAAGTAGCAGTCATGAAATATATGTATGTATCTTGAAACTGGAACACTGAAGAGCCAAGAAACAGAAAATATACTTCTGCCGTCTCAGCAGAGAACCAACAGATGGCTAAATTATCTTGACTTATTGTCCTATTGAATTGCAGCAGACACAGGAAGCCCAGCATTATATTATCCCTTGTAAGTCCGAATTAGCACAATGGCTGTGGAAGGCTTGAGGATCCGTAAAAAATCAATAGGTTCTGTAGGGGTTAATGAGGCAGATGCATGTTACGTAGAAGAGTCTGGTATCTGGACGGTTTAGCCGAAGGTACGCGGGACGGGGGTCAGAGCGTATTCTAGCACACGGCGCGGACCCCCTGGAGACGGAGACAGAGTGTGCACTCGATAGACGAAACACGGACTGACACGCTATCGCCATGGCCGGCTGAGCTCAGCGCTTGCGTCAACATCGCGTGCACTTTTATTTTTACTCGCCGGAATGCAACACGGCGAATTGGGATTGTATAGCAAGTAACGTCTAAATTAACAAGAGCTAACAGCACGTGAACCTCTTAACAAGCCTACTCCGCGCCAAATGTACCTGCTTCGTCTGCACTGATAATTGCTGACAAAACCAACAGCGGATCCAGTCTGCGGGCCTTGCCTAGCCTTCGGATGGCTAGCCAGATGACACGGCGCATATAGCGGTCAGCGTTTCCCGTTCTTTGCTACAGACGAAGGGAGACATTTACTAATGAGAGCAGGCCATCCAGTCCGTCAGACGCCTCCGTCACACACACACACACACACACACACAGACCGAACAGAGCTGTAAATCACAATTAGAGTGACATGTCTTAACAAGCCTGTCTGCCGTCCGTCGTAGCATAAACCCCCAGAATTACGATTATATAATTAGATCATTTGTCCCTTCACCTAATTGGCACTGTGTCGCGGTGGGTTGTTATGTTGCTCCTCATTTAGGACTAATATTTTGTTGTTAAACTAATAAGATAAATGTCAGCAGTGCATTTATTAAATCGCGACGGGATCCAGGATATTAGTATATGGATATTGCAAGCTAGGTTTACCATTTGTCATCAGAAGGAGTAATGAGATTCGTCTGTGACGATACATTCATTTGCGACGAGGATTGTTAATCAGACATATCTGTTTGTAATATGTTTACTTGTATCCCTCCACAGCAATCTTTCCAAACACCAGGAGTGCGGGATTTTTTTAAGCCGTAATTTTGTTTATCTGAAGAACGCTTTTCGGGAGAATCAGATTGCCTGGTTTTGATGGATTACAGCCGGTCTCTGTGCCTGCTTTGTAATGCAAATAAATCAAAAGGCCATCTTCATTTCATTAATGCGCGCACACACACTTGCTCATCGTGTGGGCGAACTCAAATAAAACGTGTTGTATTACATTCATGCATTGATTTGTTTAGAAAGATCTTAGAAGCTGAAGTGTATAATATTAGTGTTAAGTACGCCGAATAACAGCAAAAAAGATGCCGGTTTGGCATTGGTTTGTGAAACAGATGACCCCGCCCCAAACTCACCCCATTGGTTGAATCAGTTCTGCTGTTGTCAGGCTAGTCAGGCAGATCAAACAAAATCTTTAGAAACCATTTCTGGATAACAATTTGTATACCATCAATCCTAAATAATATTTGAAAATAGAATTAGTATGTGCCAAATCACAGTATGTTTAAAAAAGGGTCTACTTTTTCTGGTTAGAACTTAGTCGATGCACACTCTAACCAATAATATTACCCACAACCCATTGCACAGTGCACAAGGATTTCATTAGAACTACAAACACACATAAAAAGTGTTAAAAACTACAAACATGGTGGATGTGCACGGCCAATGGACAGGCAGAGAAAGGGATTTAGATAATCAACATCTAACCTGATGAAATAATGTTTATTTGATGTCATCCACCCTATATTTCCTCTGCAGCAACACTATGAACTTTATAATGATACGTTTGGTCATTAACTTTTAAATGCATCATTACGCAAACACATAAGCAGAGTTCTCCACATGCAAGACCTGCGATGTGCTTCTTCATTTCTCTCCTAAATGGAAGGAAATCAAATTAAACGAAATGTGGATGATGTTAACTGTGGCAAGATGATTGACAGGGCAATTAAAACCGAGTGTCTGTTAAAGACGCAGCTATGACGAAGAAGTATGTCCCCAAGCGTGCCTACTATTCTGCTACATACTCAAAATATGTCGTTTTTCTTCACAAAAAGAGTACATGCTTTTAGGGCATAGTAATACGCAGCACATAACACAACTTGGGTGGATTTCCCCATAATAACAACCAAAAAGTTTTTGTTTTTTTTTAAACAGAAATACTCTGCCTTGAAGCAGAAAGCCCCGCCTCCAAACTCACCCCATTGGTTGACTCAGTTCTGTTGTTGTCGGGCTGATCAAGCAGATAGAATGTTTTGAAAACAACAGAGCCAGATTTTGCACTTTGGGGGAATCAGTCTATAAATGTATTGCTGTGTATTTGTTTGAAAAATAAATTATTTTACACACACTTTTATTATGTAATCCTATATAGCCTGACACTGCGAATGAATGGACAGTGCTTGGATGGTGATCACAGGTTATAAATAACAATCATTTACTTCTTATACCATAAAGGTTGCTAATGAAAGGAGATCAGGTTATAATAATCATGATATAAAACAGAGGAGAAATATCTCCATTCTATTAAAGGAATAAATGGTAAGTAAGCTGGCTATCAGGAGCAGGGCCGAATGTAACCTTTAACATCTGTGACATTTTATCAGTCGGGGTAATTATCATCTCCATGTGACTGAACATTAATCAGCCTGGCTTATCTTTGAACAAAATTAAGAAATAAACAGTGGCAGCCAACATGTACACTGAACGGGTCATTAGCAGCGTAATTTCTGCAACTCATTTTTCATTTCTCATTTGGTTTTAATAGTTCTTGGGTCTCTCATGACACGGTCTGACAGTGTGATGGGGCAGGAGGTCAGCGCTCTTACAGAGTGTTAGGGCACGGCGAGCGAGCAGCTTTGCTCCCCGCGGACCTCATTAAAGCCTTGAGGAGAAGTGGTGTGAGTCTGACCACTGAAGAGCGCTGCCTGGTAGAAGTTAAAGTGCTCAGGCCTTCAAAGACATGTTGGGAACTTCAAATATTAGAGGGGGTGTTATGAATTTCTTGTGTTTTTGTCATCCCTGTGGTGCAGCCAAAGGCTTGAGTGTTTTTGAACTGCTTTATACAATTAGGTGAAGTTAGGTCTAGAAACAATATTGCTGTTAACTTATGGGATCAGGCTTTTTACAGTTATGGGTTTGAACACCTGTGAATCAGTATCAGAATTGGTACTCTTTGTCAAAAGCTAGGGTTTAGGTCCAAGGATGTAGGAATAAGTAGGGATGCACCGATCCGACTTTTTCAGTCCCGATACCGATGCCTGGGCTTTGTGTATCTGTCGATACCCGATACCGATCCGATACCATGAAGTATCTCCACACAGCCGACTCTTTGCTGTGTTCACACCAGACGCCAGTGAAGCATTGAGCGCGAGTGATTTACATGTTAAGTCAATGCAAAGAAGCGATTAGACATCCTGTGGCGCGATACATGCGAATTAAGCGGCGTGAATGGCGCGATTCTCGCGTTTGACACGGGCTCACTCCGTGTTGCTTACGCTCCAACACGTGCTGCTAATGAATGACGGAGGATCCAGCTATTTTTTCAATAATATCCGATCCTAATATTGGATCGGTGCACCCCTAGGAATAAGCTTGTATATCGCTTGCTTGTCGACAAACATATATATTTATTATTGGTCGTTATGGAATAACATTATGCCAAACTGCTGCTTCTAATCAAAAAATTACTTTATGATATTAGGAAAGTCAATCCAATATCACCCAAAAATAAAATTTGTAATCATTTACTCACCCTCCTGCCATTCCAAACATATATGTATTCTTAATGAACAATTATGAATAATGTTGATAACCAACAGTTTTGGTGATCAATCACTTCCAAAAGCAAGTCTAAATATATTATTTTATGTTCCACAGAAGACAGGATATCATGCAGGTTTGGATTAACATGAGGATGAGTAAATCACAACTTTGGTGACAAACTTTTCCTTTAATGTATTCAGTATTTTTAATTAAGCACCAGAGCACTGACCCAGGAATGATAGTCCAAAAAAACAGGTCCTTCTTGCCGACCTCACTTCACGCCCAATTACACACTTTGAATAATTCAAATTGAGGTGGAAATTGAGTAGTTGTGTATATCAAAAGCAAGACATGTTTTCACGTGGGGGAAATGCGTCGAGTCCTGTCGCCTGCTCTCTAATTTGAGCAGGCTGTCTGGGTCCCTCAGGGGTCCAGCTGTCCAGCATGGAACAGCTGAGGAGCTTCCCAAAGATCAGAGGCACACGCCCGAGCCGCTCTGCTTGTGCAGCTGACAAAAGCCCAACCCCGACCCTCCGCCCAGCCCCGCTCAGTTTGCTTTGTGCAACAGTCCTGGAATCCACCCCTGTGTGAAGGGTGGGTGGCACGTCGTGTTGTTTTAGCACCATGCTCTACTGGGCTCAGGCGTCAAGTCCCTAAACCCACCGTGTCCGAGACACATATCTGTCATTGGAAGAGCTGACGAACACAGGCCTCTAATGGCTCGGATATCACAAGCCACCCCGCGGAAAAGAAAAAGGGGAAGCCGTGACGGCAACTGAAGGCGTCAGTAGCGAGTTAATTCAAATGGAAGATGTACTGCAGCGCTGGTATATTATGTATTTGGGTCAGTTTGTGTCAGGCAGGCTGGGGTTGGCTCATCAAGAGCAAAGTTTTCCTTAATCTCCGTGTAAGGCAGAAACAAGATAGAGGTTTTCTTTCGCAAACAGTCTGGGGTGAAGAGTGACAATTACGAACTCTTTCAGAGCAGTAATCACGAGCACATGCATGCGGATCTGGTCAAGAGGAAGCACTTAACCAATAGCTTGCCCCTCGTGATCTCCGTGTAGTTTCACAGGAAGCAAACGGGAAACTCCAATAACTCCTTTGCGGTCCTTTTTTTCCAATCTCCGTTGTATTTACACCGCCATCCGTTGGTATGCGAGTAATCTTTCGCCACTTCAGAACCCGGGGTCAGAGATAGAAAATGAGAACACAAGCCAGGGTAATTTTCCTTTTCCAATATTCTGGGCCGGTGACCTTCACCCGGACTGAAGTGGAGGAAGCTGGCCGAGGAACCGAGGGGCGAGAAATGAAAGCTAAGAAAAGTGGGAATGGAGTTTCTTGCCGGCTACACCCACTGAACTTGACGGCAAAGCCGCGGGAAGGATAAATAACTCAGCTGCCTATTGCGGAGCATCTAATTAAATCAAAATGGGGCAGTTTCAGGTTATTGCCTATACTAATTAAGTACCTACCCAGTCCTTGTACTGAGATCACTGAACAAATTTAATTCGGCACCACCACTCAGCTGGAGCCTTTTGCACAAAATGAGAAAAAATGATGAGTCGAATTGCATTGGGTTTAAGCATTAGGGAAATCGCTGATACCTTCATATGCTAGTCACAGCGGTTGGATTAGTGGTCCTGTGTTTGACTTTGTTAACTACTTCTATTATTCACAAAATTAAATTTTTACTTCTGGGTTTAAGCAGTAAGAGAGTGTGCAGACCTTAACAGTTTCACAACCAGCCGATTTGCAATAGCTCTTAAAAATTCAGACATTGATCTGAAGTTGTAATTTATAGACTGTTGATTGGCTTATGAATGCATGTTTACAACAGGGATTCGATTAGAAAGGCCGCGTGGGTTCTTCCCACGCACGTTATAATCCGCCATATGACTTATCGAATAACGACTTGAGCGTGATCCTTGCTAACCCCGTAATTGTAGGTAACTGAGTAGTAATTTA
>JAUCMS010000049.1:12451036-12466191 GCA_032357445.1 Enteromius radiatus | reverse complement strand
TAGCTTTTTTAATAACATGTAGTTACAGTTATAGTTACATTTAGCGAAATTTCAGCAGAATTTTTGTTGTCAAGCTGCGTTCTCAACGGACGCGAATGAAGCGTCAAACGCGAATTATTTACATGTTAAGTCAATGAATTAAAACTGCATTTCATGGCAAAATAACAGCAATATTTAGAAATTTGCAGAGACTGAAGCCACCTGACAGAAGCCCCTCTCGTGACGCGAATTCGCGTCTGTTTTACACGCGCGAATTTCATACGCAAGTAAACTCAAAATGTTCACGCGTCTCACTACACGTGAATAGCGCAATTCATTTGCACAATTTGCGTCCGGTGTGAAGGTATCATCAGAAATGTAGCTATGTATGAAGTCACTTTAAAACCGAACAGCTTTCTGTTAGGAAACGTAGCGAATTTGTGACGCCAAATCTGCGTGAGGAAATATTTAGCTAAATTTCTGCTTGCGGGGATTTCTACTGGAATGATTTAGCGATGTTTGGTGAAAGAAAATTCAACAGATTTTGGTAAATTTGACTGTACTTTAAAGTTGACGTATACAGATTTTGGATGTTTCTTACGAGTAATAAAATTAAATGAAGACATACAATACGAGAATTGAGCTATGTTTGAGTTCTTATTAAGGTTTCTGTCTTGCTATCGAATTTTCGTGTCCCCACAAACGAAAAAAAAAAGTCGAGGAAATTACTTCGGTGCCAGAAACCTTGACTGCAAGTGATACAAAAAATACAATAAACGACACAATAAGATATGGTCTCTATATAACAAAGCAACCAATAGAAAAGTGTTACTCATTTCATATGCAAAGAAGTCAGCCAATCACAGCCAAGCTTATTTACATACAAAATCGTGACCTGCAATCCCACGAACCATTGTGAATGACATCAAATTAAAACAGAGAAAAATAAAATGACTTAGCTTATATGCTAATGCTATCAACAGGGTTATTGTTTTCTTCGTTGCTCACGTAAGTCTGATTGTCGCCCCATGCTTTTAGTTGGTTTTATTTTCACCTCAGAAGGCAGTTCTTAGCCTAATGCTAATGCTAAATCACCTCAGAAGACAGTTCCTTAGCTTAATGCTATTGCTAGCAACAAGTTGTGGACTATGTATATGGAAACAGTGTTTTAGGTTTATTGCAAAATATGCTAAATGTATTTTGAGAGCATGTGAAGACATCTCAGGAGTGGGTGGAGCTCGTCGCTCGTTTGGTGTGATTTGCTTGCTTCCACAGTGGATTTTTTGCACAGCATCATGGGTAACATAGTTTTTCACCAAGTATTCCACTTATATACACACAAAAAAATGCGTTTAACTGTTAATTTGACAGGAATGCTGCACATGTACTCTAAACGTTGAATAAAAATACAATAAACTTCGGGGTATGGTGGCTTTAATGTACGAATTTAGTATTGAGTTGACGTAATAAGTGTTCATTGAGGGCTGTCTGGGGCACCCCCTTCCATTCTCTCTGTGGTGGTTTCCTGTAACAGCTCTTGTATTCACGGAATGCGCCATTATGAATGTGGAGGGGGTGAAGGGCTGTGAGACAAGCGGTCAGTGAACCGACACATTAGCGTGCGCGGCCTTGACTGGCAGGGAGTGTATTTGAGTTGCGTGTCAAACACGGAAGAAGAGAGAGAGAGAAAGAGAGAGAAACGGACCAATGCAAATAGCAGCGCTCCGCCGTGACCTCGAACACCTCCCTGCATACAGATGCTTTGAATGAATCCTGAGTTTGTGTTCATATTCAAACCCTCCCAGCGTGAGGGCAGGTGCTCCTTAAAGTCAATATCGATCTCAAGCTGTGCTCTGAAATGCACTTAAATCTGGTACATTTGGGATAGTAGCTCACAACATGTGGTTAATATCCCATGTTACTCTTATGTAAGGACGTGCCATGGTATTTACTGTATTTGCATGAATAGGAATATTCCAATATTAATCAGAATGTGTTTATGTAAGTGTCATGTAAATGCATTAGCTTGATTGCAATAATCCGATTAAGCTAATATTCTGGTTTCTATAATCTAAATAACACAGAAATAAGGTGTAAACACAGTCACTGCGGTGCTCTTTTGTGATTGACTGCGGCCGGTCATATTTTCACACACTCCAGGGTGGCGAAGCGTCATTTAGCACTACTGATTAGTCTTCATTAGATGCGCCGTTGTATTACACATAAAGAAAAAGGAGATTTACAGGTGATTTGCATTAATTAGATGGGAGATTATGTTCAAACAGAGACCTTGCTACAGGTTCTTACATGTACAGGTGTCTAGAAACAACATTCAGAGGTTTAGATCTGTGGATGGATTTAAGAAATTGTTATGTAATTGATTACTGGCTCGGTGGGAACCTTTTTTTTTAATACCTTTTATACTTTGCATGTGTTTCTTGGTCGAATGAAACCTTTGGATTTGTTAGAAACATTTTATTTCTTTTATTTTGCCATAGTGTGACACATGTAGCCAAATTCGTTTAGGCGTAGACGTAGTTTAAAGCTCTTGACTGAGGTTGTTTTCAAGCTGACATCTGTAGCAGCAGCGATTTATTATCATGATCTGGCTTGAAAAATGTACAGTGGACATATTAATCGATGACTTGATGACATTTGGCATTTTGTAAGTTGGCTATATTTGGATGAATAAATCAAAAGTGAGGTTTAAGGAACTTAATCAAATCACAATATGCACTAGTTTCTGAGGATTTTAAATACACATGCACGCACAAAATAATAATAACAACAATAAAAATAAAAGTAATAATAATTTGCTAAACTATATATATATACACAAATATAAAATACAACCTGTCAAAATAAATACAAATAAATTTAATGTGAAGAAATGTAAGGAAGGAAGGAATGTAATTTTCTTATCTATGTTTTAATTTTAACAGTGAATATCTTTTGTGCCAACAAAAAAATATTGTTCAAATTTAATTTGATTACTTGTTAAAGGATTAATTACATTGTCCAAGTGTCATGCTTTAATTTTATCACCATCTTTTTTTAAGAAAAAAAAAAAGGTTAAAGTGCTGTGTATCTGTTTTGGTATTTTTAACTAGCTTTAATGAATTCAGTTCATTAGACCTTTTTTTTATTTAATAAAATATTAGTAATAGTTAGAGTTAGGTGCCAAACATAATTTTATGTATTTATTTATTATTTAAAAAAAAATAAAAAAATATTTATTTCAGGTAAAATTATTTTTATCTCTTGTAATTGCATGTTCTTTTCTTATTTCTAAATAAAGGGGGTAAATCAAGTCTAGTTTAATTTGACTTTATAGCTGAGGTATTATGTTTCTGTCGTTCCGGGACCAACAGGAGATCCAAAAACACACTGAACCTGGCAAAATCCCGGGGATCACAGGTGTGCTCCATCATCTCCCTCGTTCCTCTCTCTGTCTCTTCTTCTAATTGGTTGGTGGATGGCCTTGAGGGACGAGGCACAAGTAGCGATCGCTTTGCACTAATGACATACATACGCCAGCGCCACCCGTGGACACGACTCTCTGAATGACACGCTGCCAAACTCCTACACAGGCCTCACCGACGCTCTCGGCTTTTTTGGATTTCTGACCTACTTTCTCAGAGCCCCGACCGACTGATGCGCCGCCCCTTTGAAATCCTGGCTGTCTTGCGATGTTATCTGGAAACGCACACACCCACACCTGTAATTGAGCGGCCGCAACAAGCGCGGCTTTAATTAACCTGTCAGCGGATTTCAGAAAGCACGAGCGTGGGTGAATCTGGGTGGTGTTACGGAGAGCAGATGTTCGAGGAATCATCAAGTGCTCATTCGTCATTAGCATGCTGTGATGCCGCAGTTTCAGCAGCCGTGACGTCTGATGTAGAGCTTCCTTCACTCACCCTGGAGCTTTAACAACACTTGCCAGTCGAAGGAAATTATAACGCATTCAGGCTAATTTTGGAGAGCTGATGATCGTTTTCGAGTGTTAAGCAGGCTTGATTCTGATCTCTTGTTACAAATGAGATTTTTCACCAAACTCTTCTTTTCTTACTGTGAGACTTGCTTTGATTTCTCGGCAAAACTACATGGAGGATCCGTAATAAACAAAAGAAAACATCTAGTTGTTCCATGCTCTTAGAAACAGGCTTATTTTAGTGTATTTTTCTGGCATGTGTAAAGATTTAGCATTAGCTTTTAATTTTGGATTTTCAGTTTTAGTCATTTTACTTCTAAGTGAGTTTTGTTTGTTATTATTTTAAATTGCAAACTAAAACTAAAAACACTTAAAAGCGATGCCTAATTGAAATTAATTAAATTGTTATTCTTTTTAAGTTTAAAATTCATTAAAATGACTACAAACTCACTACTTACTATGACAAAAAAAAAAAAAAAACTTATACATTTTTTATTTTTTTTAACTAAAATTAAAAGGCACATCAGATTACTGTAATATCCTGTACTAAAAAAACCTAAAATAAAAACATATATAATACTACTACTACTACTATGATTATCATTATTATTATTAATATTATTATTCCAGGTGTGAATTGAAGTTTTATTTATTACCATTTTATTCAATTTTAACAACCGTTTTTTCTATACAGCTAAGATTTGTTTTAGTAGTTTTAGTAAAAAATAAATAAATACATATTTGCAAAATAAATATTATATGCATAATTTTCATTTCTTCACATTGAAGTTGATTTATTTAATATTTAGATTTGATCAGTAACTGAAAAAAAAATTTTTTAATAGTTTAGTTAACAATTAAATATAATCATATCCTATCATACCATATCATAATGTTGGTTGGAGCACATGTACTCAGCCTGAAATGATCCTTTTCGTCCAAAAATCACCTCTCTCTTTCTGTGTGCTTGTGTTTGTGCGATTCAGGGATTGTACAACACATAGAAAATTCTTATGGCTCATTTGATACAAAACCACTTCAGATTTGCTATCTTAGATATTTCCAACTGCTCTTTACACCATGCTGCCTAAAAAAAGGTCTCAACAGAGTCTGGGTTTTTTTCCCCTTCCATGTAGAGGCACGATTGCACAAAAACCTGCAATTTCCTGTATCAAAAAGAAAGAAAGAAAAAAAAAGCCCAACTCAGCATCACCTCTCGCTCCACTTCTGGGCCGTCACCAAATGCAGCGGGAGTAATTTCAGCAAGCATTTCCACTCGTCCTCTCCTGGTTTGTAAGATTGGTTAAATTGGTGACTCTGGCTTTGGTGGCCCTCATTGTCGTCGTTCAGGTACTGAGCCATTGTTGGATCGGCGTGTCACGATTGTCCTCACTCAGCTGAACACTTTGCACGTAAGAGCAGATGGTGTGGCTATTACATATCATCTTATTCACCACTGTGAGACATGCGGACTCCTGTCAAGGCAGACAGAAACCGCCACGTGTTCGGATCTAGGCCGGGGTTATTTCCCAATCCCAGCCAACCCTCTCCCCATGTGTCCCAGTCTCTCACTGTTCAGCAGTTTAATGAAGGCAGTAAATATGGACCTACAGCTGAGGTCAAAAGTTTTCACCCCCTGCAAAATGTTAAATATTTTACCAAAATAAGATGGGATCATACAAAATGCATGTTATTGTTTATTAGCACTGACCTGAATAAGATATTTCGCATAAATGATATTTGCATACAGTCCACAGGAAAAATAATTGTTGAATTTATAAAAATGACCCCATTCAAAAGTTTACATGTGTTGTTAGCTGAATAATCCACAGCTGTGTGTTTTGTTCAGTGATAGTTGTTCACGAGTCCTTTGTTTGTCCTGAACTGCCTGCTATTCTTCAGAAAAATCATTCAGCTCCCACATTTTTACAGTGCATTTGAACCCTTTCCAACAATGACTGTATGGTTTTGAGATTCAGATTTTCACATTGAGGACAACTGAAGGAACTATTACAGAAAGTTCAAAAACACACACTGATGCTCCAGAAATAAACCACGCAGGGGAGTGAAAACTTTTGAATTGGAAGGTCATGGTAAATGTAACTTATTTTGTTTTCTGAGAAACATGCAATTAGCTTCTGTAGTCTCTGAAGGGCAGTATTAAATGGAAACAAAAGTGACGTGGGCCAAATAAGAACAATTTTTACACATCTTCTTCTGTTCAAAAGTTTTCAACCCCCAGCTCTTGATGTGTTGCTTTTACTTCTGGAGCATCAGTGAGAGTTTGACCTCTTATTCAGGTCACTGCTATATAAACGATGACATTCATTTTGTATGATCCCGCTTTGTTTAATACATTTTGCGGATTCTGAAATGGGGATGTACTTTTGACATTGGCTTTCCTGCAACATTTCAAAACATAATTTCGTTCCTAATATTGACGTGCGTTATATGTGTTGTTGTTCCAGAGTGGTGAGTGGAAGGAGAGAATCCTGCCTTCCCCCCTCCCTGCCCATTCCATCATCCGAAGAGCATCTTTCATGCGTCTCCCTGGGCCCGAATCCCACGTCAGGATGAACTGTGAGCAGGATTTTGGAGATGGAGGCATGAACGTCACTCTAACTCTCCGGCTGCTCATGCATGGCAAGGTAAACACACACACTTACACCACAAATATTTAGTGTTTGTGTGTCACGACCCATTAATATTGAGATGTTTTAACATAATCTCTGGTTTAATTTCATCATGCTGATAGTATTGAGAAGTGTGATTTTGCATGCATTATTTTGATACATTGGATTAAAATAATGTTTCAACTATCCAACATGCTGAACAAAAAAATGGTCATTCAAGTTGCCATGTGGGACATTACATTTTGAATTAAATCAATCAATTAATTATTATTATTAATTAATTTAATAGAATTTAAATTAAAGATACAAAAAATAAAAATAAATAAATAATGGAGTAAAATACAAAACAATGAATAAAAAAATAATTTTCATCTTTGGTGCATATTTTTGTTTTATTATTTTTTTTATTAAATTATTATTATTATTATTATTATTTCTATCTTTAAGCATCAACTGTTTATTACAGTTTTTCTCATACATTAGAGTGTGTCCTTTTTGATTCAACAATAATGACAGTCATACATTTTTACATGAGTTATAAAATTACAAAAATGTCATTTAGTGTAACAATAGTTCATATAACAAACAAATAAATACATAAAGTTGCCATGTGGGATTTTACATATATATATATAAAAAAATAAAAATAATAAAAATGAATAAAATAAACAATAATAAAATTAATTACTTTTCATCTTTGTTGCATATTTTTATTTTATTTTTATTTATCTGTTTTATTTTATTCCTATTTCTATTATTATCTTTAAGCATCAAAACAAAGTTTAATAATGTTTTTTTCCCCTTATACATCAAAGTGACTCCTTTTTGTGTCAACAATAATGACTGTCATACATTTTTACCATGAATTATACAATTACCAACAATAGTTCAACAAATTATTACATCACATTAGAATATTCTATTTAAGGACCACAGTGCAGCCACTAAAATACTTTAATAATTTATTTTAATTTAAAATGTTCACCAATCACAAATAGTCTTTACCCATTTGTCAGCAAGAAATGTTTAATCATTTAAAATAACACAATTTAGTATGACCCCCTTCTATATATTTTGTAAATATACAGGTCAGAATAATTCTGTTGTTTAATTTTTATGATAAATTGTTAAATATGTTATAAGTATGATGGAACATTATGTCACCTTTTAATAAAAATGATTTCTATGTGTAAATTGATGCAGACAAAACCGGATGTCTCATATTACAGTATATAAATATTGCTGAGATGCAATAAACAGTTGGATATACTGTAAATTGATTGTAATGTGATAAATATCATTCTTTTGTTAATTTACTTGAAAACAGTGAGGGAATCATGCCACGATTATTTCCAAATAGATTCTTTGATATATTTTACATTTCCTAAATGTTCAGAATCTGCTTGAATTCTCTAAAGTTCTTAGTAAACAAATGGTTGTGGATTTCATTGCCATGTCATTACAGTGTCAACATGTTCGTTTTACTGTCAGCCAGCTGCCAGTGACAGATTTCCACCCACATGCCTAGAACGCCTTGATATTCCTCATTTGCATATGACTAAAAAGGAACGAGCCATTAAAAACAGTCATGAAAACCCAATGAAAACATAATGAACCGTTAATAAACCGCCACATTCATATGATTTATGTGCCAATTTACCTTAATTCTCCATCAACAGATTGTGATCCAATCTTCCAATGAAGATAAACACAAAGATCACTCAAGACTTAAGTGATGCCTTTCGTTTTTTTGGCAGCTTGCTGAGAACTTCTTGAGAAACTTTGGCGCATGATGTCATTCTTCAGACTTTTTCCTGCACTCTATCTAGAGTTATAACACTTTACAAACCAAACGAGGAAACAAGGGGAAGGTTTTCATATCTCTAAACAAACATAATTGTCGTAACGTAAAATCTGTTTACACCCAATCGTACAAAAAAAGAAAAATTAGTACAAATGTATTTAAATAAGACACCAAAACTTACAAACTTAATTACAAATTGCCAATAGAGTGTGACATTTGACAAACATTATGTAAAAGTGCATTGGTGTTTTGCAAGTAAAAAATGTGATTTTAATCAAAGCATACTTGAAATCAACACACATCTTTGGTCGTAGTGTAAACGGTTATTCAGTGTATGTTAAGAAAATCAAAAAATGAAATGTGATTTAAAAATGATCCAACTTTTAAAATGTCTTCACAATATCGTACACAATAAAGTGATGCAAAAAAACAAGGGTCCTCAACTCTGGGCCAAAAGAGTTTAGCTCCAAATATAATCAGACACACCTAAGCAAGATAATCAAGATCTTCAGGATTGCTCGAACACTCTTAGAAATGAAGGCGTTTCAGCGATCGCTCACAGTGATGCCATAGAAGAACCATTTTTGGTTCCACAAATAACTATTCAGTCAAACCATCTCTTTCTTACCATTTTATAATCTGAAGAACCTTTTGTGACGCAGATTTTAAATGGAACCGTGTAGACAAAAGAGGTTCTTCTATAGCATCGCAAAGCGTCTCGGTTACGTATTGTAACCCTCGTTACGTAGACGTCACGTTGGTGACCGACGAATAGGAATCTCGCTTCGTGATGGCAAATCAACTCTGCGTGTATAGTAACACGCCAATGAAATTGGCTTACGCTGATTAGCATCCAGCTGAACCTAATCACAGCGGGGGCGGATCTAGCATTCATTAGGTTTTCGCTGAGGAGCCGAGCTGGTGACACGGCCCCCCCTAGCGACGGTACAGATCCATGGCGACGGGACGTGATGTCTCCGTTCCCTTCTTCAGGGAACGAGGGCTACAATACGTAACCGAGACGTTCCCTTTCAGTCGGTCACTTCCAGTGTCGTGTGGGAGACTCCCAAACCCCCTACTGGTCTGTAGGATGGGGCTCAACCACAAGAAGCCAGTACTGTACTACCATAGTACCTGACGACGAAGAGACCGACTGAAAGGGAACTGCAGGTACGTGTAAGTGTGTGCTAATGTCTGCTGGAAAGTGAATCTTGAGGACCCCAACCACAGAATTATTTTTGGTTCCCCAGTGAACCTTTTTCATACAGTGAAGAACTTTCTTTTCCACGAATGGAATGGAAAGGTTCCAGCTGTGTTAAAGATTCTAAATGGAACTACTCGTGCCTTTGTTTTTAAGAGTGTACAGTAACTTTCGCAATCCTATCAAATCCCGATGGAAAAAAAACCAACAAGTTTTGTCCTGAAATGTTGTACTTCTTGGTCACATAAATCAAATGGGTTATGGGACATTTAAAAGGTACAGAGTGCTTCCAGAGCCTGTAGGGCCCTGATCTAATATGGTTCCACGTGATCCCTGAGTGCACAGACTCTCCAAAACCCAGCCTACCTCATCAAAACCCTCAGACGGATGAGCGGGGAGTGAGCTTGGTAATCAATAAGCTGACATTTGCTTTGTTTCTCTTTTCGCAGGAGGTCGGCAGCATCATAGGCAAGGTGAGCGAATCTCTTTGTTCTTGTTGTCCCTGCTGTTGACTTATTAGATTTGGTGGATGTGTCTTGAGATTTTTGTCGCTATCGGGTTTGTTTTTTCCTCTGTATTAGATTGTTCTCACAATCTTTCTCACAGACCTTTAGGTTACAATCCAAAAAGCCCAGATTAGAAACCTACAGAATGTATCACTATACGACTTGATGTTTCCTAGCAAATGGCTTGTTAAATGCGACGAGTCGTGCATCTTATGTATTAATGATCTGGATATATTACGCTGTTCAATTCTACAGCTAGCTCTGTTTATCCCTAGAGCGAGTGCAATTGCCTAAACATGGCACAATCTCTTGGAGAGGCCCGATGTAGATGTCACAATGATTAGTAAACAGTGTGTCAGCTACTGATGAGATGATTTTTGTGGGATTTTTTTCCCCCATTTTGGCCAACTCCGGGTCCTTGAGCGTCAAAACACACACACGCAGAAATACACACAGTTGTTGGCATTTCCTTGGCTCCAAATAAATCTCTTGTGACACAAAGCTCTCTTCAGAACTGGCCTGCTAATAGGTCTCTGGGCCTTTGCCAGAGTTTGGCCTCAGGATAAGAGCCAGACGGAGCTCCATTGCTGCAAAGACGTCTTCGCGAAAACACAGCTCACTCTTTTGTCTTGGACAAAAACAATTGAAAAATGAAGACTGTCGCAGTGTCCTAAAAGTCAATTTCCAGGAGAACAATCCTAGCTTCATTTGTTGCAGGAATCTCATCGACTAATAATAGCAAAGCAAGTAATGCCGAAACAGCTTGAATTTGTGAACACAAACTTGATTTCATAGTGTGTTCTGTACTTTTTTTTTATGCCACACTAACTTTATAGTGTGTTCTGAGACACTTTTTTATTCTTTGATTACAGATCGACTACTATTAGGACTAAAATAAATAGCATGTTTGCATAGGTTAGTTAAACCGTCTACATGATAAGCTAGCTATCTGAGTCATAGCATGTTGATAATTCTATCGCGCCCTTAAATGAACTCCCCTGGAGTTAAACATTTGAGTTTGAATCGATTTAGCCGATCTCCAGGTCTGGCGGTAGCACTTTTAGCTGTAGCTTAGCATAGATCATTGAATCTGATTAGACCGTTAGCATCACGCTCAAAAATGATCTAAGAGTTTCGTATTTTTCCTTACTTCACTCTTCTATAGTTACATTGTGAAGTTTCTCTAAACAAAGGAGCGCGTACGAATCACCCTCTCTTGTTTTTCCTCTGAAGCATAGTAAATAAATGAAGGCCTATGGTGTATAACTCCCCACTGTGAAATCAATAAACCAAGGCTTGGTTTCTCAGACATAGATTAAACACAGTCCTAGCTTAAATCTGTGCAGTTACCGTTGGTTCTCCATCACAAATCTCCACTGGAGATATTCGTGGGGAGGGGCGGCCTAGAGTCAATTACTATTCGTAATGCATCTTCAGGAGAAAGGATTGAAGGTGAATAGTAAATTATAAGCAGTAAGAGAGCTCAGCCACAGTGGACGATGTTTAATTTGACGTAAATGAAAACGAGGCCTTGGAAGTGACTGGAAGTACAAGCGTTCAATGGGTTTCATTCATAATGAGATTTCTTTGTTCATGCTGGCTTATTTGTTCAAGAAGCATTCTTGTCGCAATCAATCGTCATTTTTTTTAATGAATGGTATGAATAGTACATTTAACATGCAATTCGTATATACTATATAGTACTGTAGGAGGTTATTTATATATGTTATACGTGCAGCACCAATATTTCTTACCAAAGCCTTCAAGAGTTGTTGTGATATAAATGCACTTCCGCAGCCTAGTTTTTGTTCAGTCATTTATATATGAATTCAACTCTGAAATGGACTGGTTAAGTTATATTTAGGTTATTTAATAAGCATCTGCAAGCACTGCTACTGTACATGCATTATAGTTTGATGTTTAAAAAAAAACAACAACTCTGTGGCATGAAATCGTATTCATATTAATGCTAGATTTACGAGATGGGTGGTCTCGAAAACGTCTCGTCTGGAATGTCAATTTCCTTGATAAATTAAAACCACCCAAGCCTCTTTTCACCTCTGTTATGACACATCCAATCATCCTTTTAGCCCATCTAAAGACAATGAAACGCCAGTCAAGCATGCAAAAGCAGGTCTCGGGATCTTCAGTCATGACTATGCCGCACACGTTAGCTTCTGTGTCGGAGATAGCGAGACACTATCTGAGGCTATCTAAGTGATTCATGGACTATTGATTCCCTAGTCAGTCCAATTGCGGGGCCTTCGATTGGAAAACCTGTTCCCCTGAGGCCTATCCATGCAGATGCCATATTGCTGTGTAGCCAAGCAGAATTGATATTAATTTGAGCTATCTGTTCAACTAGTCAAACTCACTTTATCCTCCGCTATAAGCCATTGTGAAAGACAGTCACCACGGGAAAACAACATATCACGCAAATAAACGCCAGACAAAGGCAATAAGTGCTTTATGATCTTTTTTTTTTCTCCCTTACAGAAAGGAGAGACTGTGAAAAGGATACGAGAGGAGGTAAGCTACACGCTACTCATAAATATTGTCTTTCTCAGCTTCCCAGCATGCACCGTGCAGACGGCATTCCTTTGAAGCCAGTGCAGCGCTACACCACATGGATTTTTACACATGCATGTGGTTTAATGCTGGGAAAAAGACACCCTTACGTCCCGCCTATGTCCTTAAAACAGTGGATGCCCTCCACGTCAAAGCTGAAAGACTGCAGAAGACATGAATATTTAAATGAAGCCTTTCATCTCAAGGGCGCATGCTGCGGACTCTAATTCATTAGTTTGATATGAATGCGTTGGTATTTTCAAGGTAGTGGCTAATAACAATAGCTTCTGGATGAAGATTTAAGTAGGTTATCAGGGAGAAAAACACAGGAGTCGGTGAGTGTGTCCCTTTGAGAGTATAGAAAACATATGTATCTTTTTTCTTGACATTGATCAGTAGAAATTCTTCCTTGAACCCCTTCCTAATGGTTTTTGCTTCCTCGCAACATAAAATGTCAAAACGATTGTGTTTCTTTCAACCCAATTAACAGTTTGGGGGTGGCAAGCCTGTGCATGAGGCATTATCTATTGCATTAGTTGGGACACCACAGGGGTCAATCCTGGGCCCGATAGATGTCATAACAGATGAAATTATCACTGGATGTTTGCCTGCTGTACTGCTGTTCTATTTATTAGCAGGAGCTTGACGAAAGAGTCCCTTCAAATCCATATGACTTCCTCGTGTGGAATGTAAAAAGATATTTTGAAGAATCGTCACGCTGCTCTTTTTCATACGGCAAACACATATAGTTGTGAATCTCAAAAAGTACACTATAATCCGAATACTTTAAAGAAATCATTTACTTATATTGTGTGAGGGGGAAAAACAATGTTAAAAATAAATTTAAGCTTAAAATGTATGCTTTGTTCATGGATTGTATGCGTTATAGTAACAAATAAACTGCTTTGTAATATAAGTTTCAGGTGACAAAAAAAAAATGTGTGTGTGTGTGTGTGTATATATATATATATATATATTAGGGCCGGGACTCGATTAGAAAAAAAATCGAGTCTTTGTAATTAATTAATCGCAATTTAATGCCATATAAAATTTGACCTGAGAACCACGCTAGCTAGCCATGATAAGCGGTATGTGTTGAAAATGACCAATCACAAGAGCGATCTGACATTTTTTCCCCGCCTCCAAATTCTTAAAAGTGTATTTGTCGAGCAGCTGAGAGAGTCGCGCGAGCCCTGCTTAGCGGCATTCTCGCGAGAGCGCATTTTGGCACGCGCATACGCGCACGTCTTGTTTTTATGTGCGCTAGATCATTTAAACGCCATAGTCAACAGACATAGATAGAAAACCTCTTAGGGGCGGTGCAAAAATAAGCGCGATTAAAATGCGTTAAAAAATTTAATGCGTTATTTTTGTGTAATTAATTAATCTAAATTAACGCGTCAATGTCCCGGCCCTAATATATATATATATACGCATATTGTATACTTATTTTAATATTTAAAAAATATATATAATATATAAATTGAATAAAAATGTAAGTTATACTGTAGCTTCAATACACCGCTGACTAAGCTCCCTTGCATTTGCATGTGTTTGTGCATGATTGATAGAGAGATCAGTGTAAATGAAGCTGACAGTCAGAGCCCTGCAGGAGAATGAATCATGCAGCTCAGTCCAGATCTCTGCTGGAGACATCCACACACGTTACGCACACCTAACATAAGGCCTATGCAGGCGGAACTAGTTTCCCTGAGGAGGTCCGGTAAATTTGTGATTTACAGATGTACGTTGTGATTTTAATCTCAGCCGAATCGAACATGCCCGCGTTTTTCTCACACAACCCTGCTTAGAAAATACAGAACAAATTGTCTCCGAGAAATCTAATCCTGTCTGGATAGGAATGTCTTGTAGTATGTTATGTTTGTTTTGTTGAATAAGGTTATTTTTTTCTTTATTATTCTTCATTATGGATTAAGGTGTTTTTGCCAACTTGGACTTTATAAAGCAGATGGTGGTTCAAGTCCTGCTGGCATCCTACCTGATGTAGAAAGAAAATACATTTTTATTAATTCATGTTTCTAAAAATGCACACATACCTCCTGCAGAGTTTAAAATGCAATAAAAGCAACTTTCCCATGCATTTTAGCAGAACTACTACAAGAGGAAATGCTTAATATTTAGTTTATTTACTCTTTTTTTTCTTTCTTCTTTACAGAGCAGTGCACGTATCAATATCTCAGAAGGCTCATGCCCAGAGAGAATCATCACCATCACGGGCGCCACAGAGTGTGTGTTCAGAGCCTTCACTATGATCACAATCAAACTGGAGGAGGTAAGTCTTTATACAAGCATGCTGAGCAATAGGCATACAATATAATAAAAACATTGCACCAAACTGATGTAATTGGTTAAAGCAATAATGGAAAATGGATAAAAAAAATAACTTAATGCTCTCTTAAATCTACTTAAAGGTGCCATAGAATGGAAAACTGAACTGAGCTTGGCATGGTTGAATAATAAGAGTTGAGTACATGGACATAACATACTGTGAGTCGTTTCCTACTTCTTATAG